>JAODAL010012907.1:0-93446 GCA_025379985.1 Phyllomedusa bahiana | reverse complement strand
TAGAAATTATAGTTCAGTCATAAAAAATCCAGCAGAAAGGGGGGTTGAATTGCCAGTCAAGGAAAAAGGGGTTTTGTGGAAAACCCCATAAAAGAAGGGGTTAGGCTGTTTCCCAACACAACCCGGATTTTACCCAAGGCAGTTGGTCAAAATTTTCGGGCCCCAAAATTTTGGCGCCAAAAATAAGGGGAATACAAGCTGTACCCCAATTTACCATGTGTTTTAGACATTTTTCCAGACCCTCTGCCCCTCACCCAAAAAAAAGAGGCTTTTGGGCCCACGTTTAAAGGGGGGTGTGGCTTTTTTGGGGAAAAGGGGGCGGGGACTTCTTTGCCCCAAAAAATTTGGACACATGTTAGTGGAAACGTAAGCCAAATTTAAGGATGGTTTTAAAGTTAGATTGACGTTGTAACCTGTGCCGGGAGTTATCAACACTGATGAATGTGGCAAATTGTAGACTGTCTAGTCAACTTGGGGAACTGTCTAAGATTTTAGACACCTTTGTTAAATCTCCCCCAATGGGGATTTAAAGGGGAAAAGCCACGTGGTTTCCCAACTTGAAGTAACATAAAAAACCCGGAAAGTAAACCATTCCCATTGCCCCAAATAGAAACTTTGGGGGGGACATGTATGAAGATTGGCGCGTGGGAGGGGGCCCTTTTTTCATTTTTTTTTTTTCCAAAGGGAAAAACTGCGATGTTGTAGGGCCCCTTTGCCCAAAGTGCGCTCAAAAATGCCCAGTGAATGTCGGGGAAATAAAAACCCTGTTTGGAAAGGTCCACGGGCCCCCAGTAATGGCTGTGCTGTCCCCTGGCTCTTGCGTATTTTTGGGCTAAATAGAAAAAAAAGGTAAAAGCAGCAAAATACATTCAATTTTTGGTTTATTAAAAATAAAAAATTTTTTTAAACTTCGTAAAACATCATCAGGGGCTTTTTTAAATTTGTAAAATTCTTTGCTTTTTTGAATTTTTAAGACATTTTTTAGCTGATATTTTATTATAAATATTTCCATTATTTTTTTAAAAGAAACAACTTTTTCCCTTTCCCCTTTAAAACTTTTTTATACAACTTGGATATTTTTTCTTTATTAAATTTTTTATTTTTCCAAACCTTTCATTGACATTTTGAGGGATTTTTATTTTGCGGGGCAAGGGTGTACTTTTTAATTTGGGGGTTTTTCACTATACTATTGAATTTTACGGGGAAAACCCCCAAAAAAAATTCCAAAATGGGGCAAAATTGTGAAAAAAAAAAAGTAATTTTTGCCATGTTTTTGGGTGATTTTTCTTTTTACGGGTTCAATTCCCTTTGCTAAATATAATGTTTTATCAGTATTCTTTCAGGTTGTTACGCATCCTGGGAATACCCCAAAAAAAGTGGGGGTTTTCCCTTATGATTTGGGTTTCCCTTTAAAAAAATTCCCAAAAAATTTTTTTATTTTGACATTTGCGCCCCGGGGGCCGTTTGTTTCGACCAATTTAAAAATTTTTTTATAACACCAGTACGTTTAGTGAGGGTGGGAATTTTTTTGGGGGCTGAAGTGTACTTTTTATCGCTAGTATTTGGAAAAGCATGCGACTTTTTTGTCATTTTTTGAGTGAGTAAAAGACCAAAAACGCTTTTTTGGCTTTTGGAAATTTTTTTTTTCTCGGTGTTCGCGTAGGGGATAAATGATTTTATTTTTAAGAAGATTTTTTGGGGACCGGTGATCCCAAAATTAGTGTAATTTTTTTTTTTTTAAATGATTTTATTGTAAAATGGGGAAAGGGGGGTGATTTGAACTTTTAATACTTTTTTTTTGTATTAAAACTTTATTTTTAATTTTTTTTTCTGTAACATTTAGTCCCCCTATGGGTTTGGACCACTAGGGGGCGGTTTGTTAATAAACCTAATGATTGATAGGAATGCATTAGGGTGACAAAGATGGGGGTTTTTCCCCACTTCCTGTCTGCGGCGGAAGTGGGGAAAAACGGAGGGTAAGGTGACGGGACCCCTTCACAGGGCCCCCCACCCTATCCCCGGGTCAGGGGTCGGGCGGTGCCGAGGGCCCGTCCGATCGGTGCGCGGCACGATCGGCGTTCTTTTTTCAGACGCCACGGCCTTTTTTTGCCGGGGTGTCTGAGGGTAAAACGCGCCACGGGCGGAGCCACCCGCCGGCGTTTTACTGCCGGTGTTAGGGCGTTTAGTAGCTAACACCCGGCGGTGTGCGGGCGGTTTTCGGAGCGATCCCCCTGCAAACCCCCACGGCCCTGGGGCTACCCTCGCCCGGGTCGTGAAGGGGGTTTAATTTAGTTACAAATTATTTTTATATTTAGTGTTGTAACTGTAATCTAGAGCACATTTTGCCCCCCTTAAAATAATTGCTAACTCCACTTCGCCCCCGGCTGGTAGACCACATTGAAATAGGGCTGCCCGTCAGGCTGTAATGGGGCCCCACTTTGCCGACCGGCATTCATACTGCGTTGGAATTTTTGAATGTGGTGGCCCGCCCCAGAACCCCCTTCATGTTAGGGCGCAAAAAGAAAGTGGCGAACTTGCTCCTAACAGTGCTTACTGCGTTCGATGCGGAGCCGGCACGTGAGGCGATTTACTCTGAGCGGGAAAAGCCCGATCATACATATCGCCCTTTGGGTTGTAGTTTATACAACATGTATTTTCAGCAGTTGGTTTTTCACAGTAAAAAAAAGTGTGGAAATGTATTATTAATGTAAATGGAGATGGCTAAATTCCTCATGTAACTTGCCCCCCAAACACTTTTATGTGTTTCTGAGTGTAAACCACCAGTAAAAAAACAACCCTATATCCACATGCAATAATATGTAAATGCTCATTGACAAACCCAAATATCCAAAAGTGGGATTTTTAAAACAGAATCCAATGAGGGGAAAAAGGTTTTTTTTTTTCAAAAAAAGGGGGGACGTGCCCCCCCCCGGAAAAAAACTTGGTCTAAAACCTTCTTTGGGTTTCTTTTTTAGCAACCAAACACAGTCCCCTTTCTTTTTGGGCAGAGGGACTATATGAAATTAAAGGGGAGCTTTGATTTTATTGGGTATGGGGGAAACAAAAAAAATTTAGACCAAGACAGTTTTCCTAAGTGTTTATTGAACTGTATTGATATGATCAGTACAATGTTAGAAAACAATGTCACAGGCAGGGCTGGGCCCTCAAAAAAATTTCGGGGGCCCCTTTCAAACTATAACCCGCTGGGCCCCCCCTTTTAACCCCGCCCCTGGTTTTAAACCCCCCCCCCTGTTAACCCCGCCCCCCCGTCAAAAACCCTCGTCCACCCCCAACAACCACGCCCCCGGGAAACCCCTGCCACCAACTCCAGAAAAAAAAAAAAAACAATTGTACCATTGTTTTTGGGTTTTGTTTTTCAGTTAAAAGATATGTATACAAGGGCCTCTTAAAAAACACGGGATATCAAAGTTTTGTAAACCCCTATGTTTCTGAAAAAAACCAGTATACCCAAGTCCCAAAATAAAACCCCAAAAATATCAAAGACCGGGAAAAGTACCCCCCACAAAATCACTACATATGGTGACTAATATCACTATGATGTTATGACCAAACCAGCATACTAAGGCCGATATTACCAATATAACCACAATTATACAAAGCCCAAAAAATTACGCCCCATCTTTCACCACAAAAACCCCAAAGATGCAGAAAAATGCCACAATACTGTTACTAAATATAATCCTTCACAAAAAGACCAATGTTACCACCATTCAATGACCATTAGAGGGACATGTATGAAAAACTGTCTTGGTGTAAGACTTTCTTTGTTGCTCATAGAAACCCAAATCAGAGCGCCCCTTACTTTTTTCAGAGCACTAAAAAGGGGGCGCTCTGATTGGTTGCTATGAGCAACAAAGAAAGTCTTACACCTAACAGTTTTAAACCCATAATGGTTGATACAAGTGCACACAGTACAGTTAATTTAGTGATCACAGGTGAGTCGTCTGATAAGTCGTTTCACTTTCCCTTTTCTTCTCCATTCGGTCCTGGCACCATGAGGACTTTCCCAGACACCACCTGTCCCTGCATAATTCCACAACACAAACACCTGAGACTCACAACCCCACTGTACACATCTCCTATGAACAAACTCCCCATCCATAGTTCCCCAAATAGTATAATTACCCCTTTGGTGCCCCGGTAGTTAGTTTTATAGGGCCCCCATAGGTAAGTAGATGTGGGTCCCTGTAGGTAGGTAGCCAGGGAGGAGGTCCCCGTTAGTAGAGGAGAACTCGAGTGGGGGGCCCCAAAATGGAGGAAAATTGAACAGGGGCCCCAAAAATTTCCAGGACCATGAGCGGGGGCCCCACAACATTCAGGACCCTTGACCGGGGGCCCCCACAACCTTCAGGGCCTTGATGGGGCCACAACCTTTAAGGGCTTATGGGGGCCCAAAACCTTCGGGAGGGCTTATGGGAGCCCCACAACCTTTAGAGGGCTTATGGGGGCCCCACAACCTTCAGAGGGCTTATGGGAGCCCCACAACCTTCAGAGGGCTTATGGGGGCCCCACAACCTTTCAGGGAGGCTTATGGAGGCCCCACAACCTTCGAGGGCTTATGGGGGCCACACAACCTTCAGGAGGCTTATGGGGGCCCCCACAAACCTTCAGAGGGCTTAGGGGGGGCCACACAACCTTCAGGGGGCTTATGGGTCCCCCCAAAAACCTTCAGAGGAGTTTAGGGGGCCCCCCACAACCTTCAGAGGGTTTATGGGGGCCCCAAAAACCCTTCGGGGGGCTTTATGGGGGCCCCACAAGCTTCAGGGGCTTATGGGGGCCCCACGACATTTATGGGGCTTATGGGGGCCCTACAAACCTAGGGGGGCCCTTTTATGGGAGCCCCACAAACTACAGGGGCCTTACGGGGGCCCCACAAACTACGGGGGGCCTTTTTGGGGCCCACAAACTACATGGGCCTTATGGGGGCCCCAAAAAATACAGGGTCTTATGGGGGCCAAAACCATAAATACATGGGCCCTTATGGGGGCCCCAAAACACGCTTTAGGGGCCCACTTATGGGTGCCCCCAATAAAACAGGGGCCAGTTGCACTGGGCACTTCCCATCCTGTGGGGGCCCCCATAAGGCCCCTGTATATTGTGGGGCCCCTATAAGTCCCCTGTATATAGTGGGGCCCCCAAAAGGCCCCTGTAGTTTTTGGGGGCCGCATACCATTCAGGGGCCATGAAGGTGGCCCCCCCAACCTGCAGGGGGCCCCACAAATTTATGGGCCTGGAATGGGGACCCCACAAACCCTTCAGAGGGCCCCACAACATTATGGGCCTTGAATGGGGGCCCCCACAAAACTAAAAGGGGCCTTAGGGGGGCCCCACAAACTACAGGGCCTTTATGGGGGCCCACAAAACTACAGGGGCCTTATGCGGAACCCACAAACTACCGGGGCCTTTGGGGGGCCCCCACAGGACTGGTAAGTGGCCCGACGCTGCAGAGGTGGAGAGGAAGGGTCCAGCGCTATTGAGGGGGAGAGGCCCGGCGCTGTGAGCACGCTGCGCCCATTGTGTCTTTGTCATTAACTGTGACTTTACCTTCTTCTTGAGCGCAGCAGCCGGGGGGCCCCTCCTACTTCCCCCGGGCCGGGGGGGGGCGGGGCAGATCTTTTTGAATCAGGGGGCCCCCCACGGCCGGGGGGAAGGAGGGGGGGGCCCGCCCGGCGCTGCGCTCTGAAGAAGTAATTTAAGTCACATTAATGACAAGAGATCACAATGGTCGCAGCAGATGCAGCGCCGGGGGCCCCTCCCCCCAATCGCTGGACCCCTCCTCCCCACCTTATTTGCGCCGGGCCCCCCTGCACTCCACCCTGAGCGCCGGGGGCAATTGGGGGATAAACAGGTAGGGAGAATAGGCCTGCGGCCTCTTCTCTCTCCATATATGAAGCAAGGGGGGCGAACCTGCGCGGCGGGGGGCCCCCCCTTGCTTCACTTCGGGCCCGGGGCCCGGTACGGGAGTACTGGGTACCCCCCTATCGGCCCCCCCCTGGTCACAGGAGTTATGAGAAAGATGAAAATCATGATACAAATTTACAATATCAACATGTCACAAGCTTGACATACATGAATAGTTACAATCTATGGGTTGATGCATCCGATCATGTTTAGCCAATAATGCGATGCAAAATGGAGAAAGGAAGAACAAGATCATAAAAGAATAATAATTCACTATGATCAAGCAATAGATCACAGTATAGAGATCCCATAAAATGCAGCAATAGAGAGAGGAAGAGAGAGAGAGGAAAGAAAAAAAAAACTGAAAAAGGGTTTCTCACTCCCTTTAAATTTTTGCCCGTTTTCTTTGGGTTCTTTTAAATTTCAGGGGTTTTTTTACGGCTTCTACTGGGCTGCAGTAGAACCCGGGTCGGGCTTAGCAACCATGCTGCGCCATCATAGAGATTGAACAGGCTGTAGCTATACAACCTGAAAAAGCTAAGATAATGCAAGAAGGGATATCTGGGAATGGGTTTAAGACACGTTAATAAACATTTATTCAAAGTATTTGTTTTTGCAAGAACTTTAACATACAAGGAAATCCTTATAGTGAGGCAACCCCTTTAACAAAAAGGGAGAGGACGAATGGAAGAATAGGAGATTAATATCCGCAATGGTAGCACCCCTGCCCCATCCCATCCACATAGAAAGTTAAAAGAAGAAAACACCTAAGGACCCTTAAAGTTCCTGGCAGATGTGTATACAGACAAAGCACAGAATTCTGGAGAGGACTGGTATACCACCCAGGGAGTCTATGTATGGCAAACCTTATCTAGTCTAGGCTGGTATGTGTATACAGTGGTGGACAAAGGCAACCTCCTCCATTCAGTTCTCTATTAGCAGAGGAGTAGTTGCTGCATGCAGGGGTGCCCGTCAATGATTTTTTTTGTAATAATGGGGGGGAAAGAGTAAGGGCCTCCAGGTTCTTGCACTGTCCCCCTGGGCAATCCGGAACTGAAAAAATACTTTCAAACTTTTCAAGGGCACAAACCTCCCCCAGACTGTAAAAGGGACCCTCTTCCGTCCCCAGGCCCAAAATGAATGGGTACATTAGGATACCATTTGTGTATCAAAGCTGGTAAACAATTCCATCTCAATAAAATTTTAAAACTCGTTTCCTAAGCCTTACTGCTTTATGCGTCAAATCCAAACATTTATTCCTCTGAGTCTCAGAGAATTTTAGTTCACTTCTTTCTCCCAGGATTTACAGAAGGAAGGAAGGGTCTGGGTCCTAGCAGAAAAGAGTGTAGTATACAGGAGTTTAACCCGTTGTGTACTTATAAACTCCTTGTGTATACTACTATGTGAGTTATGCCGAATAAGGGGAAATCATTTTTCACTGAGATACAATGATACATGAACTCTGGGGGCTTTGTGTTGATTATGCACGTCTACACAGCACAAAAACTATGTTTTTTAGCGGTTTTAGATTTTAAACCACTGAAAATACGGTGTTCAGGGGCCCCCTAACTTTTAAAAGAAAAAAAAAGCCCGTTGTCTACACAGGCTTTTCTTTTGCTATTTTCTGGCGCCCCCGTATTTAGGAACTTTGTGCAAATACGCCCGCGTTTTTTAGTTATGCGTCATTTCCCCTCAACACTGTTGGGGCCCAATGGCAAAAAAATTAGAACCGACCACGGTTTTTGCAACTGCAATCACAGAAACCGCGGTCATGCAGTGGACAAAAACCAGTCGACTTTCCAACGGTTTTTGTCCGATGCTGTGTGGATCTAGCCTTATATGTACAGCTAAAGACCAGAATCTGCAGGAGCTTGTGTGATGTAGCAGATGTTATTTGTAAGTGTTCTGCTTTGCAGCCATAAGAGGTGGGTGGAGTAGGTAGGGACAGGTGCAAAAAGGTTATAAATAGGTCCTAGTTTAATATTATTCTGAGAATTCTTATGAATTCAGTTTGTAGTTATACCGGTGGTCTAAACCTCTGTCAGACCACAGAAGAGATGAAGGGTCGCCCTAAATCTTGGGAAACCTGGGCCCATTCCAGACTCCATCGCATTATTCCACAGCCATGGATCTCTGCTCTGAAGTTGAGGCTTTTATGGAAGGAGTTGCAGGCTGGAGGCAAGAGGAGGATTCCCTTGGACAGGTACACTAGGGAGGTGTACATAACAAGTAGCGCAAAGGAAGTCCCCCACTGGCCTACTACCCAAACTGGCGTCCAGATTTGCCTTTGGCCTGGCCCACCTAGATCCAGTTCTCTTGGGGTCGTTCCACTTTCCCCTAAGCTGGAAGTGTTTGGATGTCAGTTCTGATGTGGTTTGCTAGCTGCTTACAGTACCACGACTACATCCACCTAAGGGACGATTTTAGAAGAGACCTCTGATGGCTGTTAGCTGCAATGCAGGTGGAGAAATGAATGTAGTTTATAAGGAAAGAGAGATGCTATGTATATCAGCTTGCTGTTGCATAAAAGGGTCAAATGATGCTTGATAACAACATTTAACCCTTTTTATCTGCCTCCTGCTTCCTGCATCAACATCATGGATGCTTCTCTACTACACTGCAACATCAATACAGCAGGAGAGGACCACCACCATTATGGAGTGCGTCCCTGGGGGTAAGAGTATTTACTCCGAACTGCAGGTCCCCCACCTTTTTTGTCTTTTTTGGTCCCGGCTTAGGGCATGAGACATATTAATGGTGTTAAATCCTACGACTAGGTAGAGAGGCAGAGCTAGACAAATGCTCAAGAAGTGAAAAAGAGTGCTTAAAGTTAGATTTATGAATGGTAGATGAAAAAAAATACTTGAATGCGTGTCTTCAAAAGAATTGCGGGTTGCTAACAGGGAGTTCTGAGGCTAGTCAAATAAAGTAATTGTCCCTCTTTATGGATTTTGGCCATAATAAGATGAGGAGTCTTGGAGCTCCTTATGAAGGAGTTAGTAGATGCACCAGGTGGGTAGAGAAGTTCGTCGGTTATGGCTAATAAAGGACAGGTCAAATCCAGGTGTCGTTGGGTTTGATGTGACGCTTAATGGCCATAGGATGGGAGGTGCTTAAGGTCATCTACTTATTAATGGAGGAGATGGAGTTGGGAGCCCAAGGAAGTGATATTAGTGCATGGGGGCAGATCACTTGGGCAACGTAAACCCAGGGTTTGGAATCGGGTTTATGGATAATATCTAAACATCTGTTGTATGCTGCAGTGAGGTAGTATAACCTGCAGTCCAGAAGGCCCACCCATCCCTTGTCTTTGGGTCTAGTTAACACCTCTCTGCAACCTTGATGCCAGATGAATTTAATAAAGCAACGTTAAACCTTATTCTAGAAGCATAAAGGAATAAGAATGCAAATGGTCTGTAAAAGATAGAGCAGCTTTGGGAGGAAATTAAGTACAAACAATTGGGAGAGTTTAGCCAGGATTTTGGGTCCCAAAGAGAGTGCATGAGTGGGCCAAGAAAAAGGGAAAGTGACTACGGACGGATCTAGAGAGATGTTGAGGGCCTCTGATTTGGAATATTTAATCTTATAATTTGACCAGACACTAAACCGAACCTATTCCACCATCAGAGAGGGGAGAGAGACATGAGAATTTGTGAGGTAAACTAAAAATGCTAAACATTTGAATCCACAATCCCCAATCTTGATCCCCAGGTTGGCGGGAATGTACTGCATCAAATGTTATGTTATTAATACATACTATAAGGGTGAAGATGAAGGTGGACAGCCTTGTCGAGTGCCGTTAGAAATGGCAAAGGCTTCAGACCTATCAATCTTAGCCTTGTCTGAGGGAGAATAATACAGCACTAATATTTTGGAAGTAAAGGAAGCGCCCAGGCCTATTTAAGTAAGGCCAACAAGTAAATTTTGCTAGCTATGTCGATGTACCCTAAGTAATAAAAATGAGGGGCTATAGGTATTGACTGCAATTAACTTCACTCACACAGTTACTAAAATTTGGGACATTTGGGCGGGAAGGGACTAAAATTTTATTTTGCACTAAGTTTACCCCCTAATGTTCCTTTATGCACTGTTACATCATGGAGGTTTTTAAAATGTAAAAAAGGGATTTCCAAGCTAAATCCGCCCCCCATTTGATATTTGGGCAGATCTTTATTGCTTTTAGGAAAAAATTTTTTTTTTTCACTTTTCTAACCTTTTTAGACCAACTATTGTTTGACTTCATTTGCACCAGAATTGAACAATTTAGGTGCACTTTATTTTTTTTTGGGAATCATACCCTTTTTTCCTATACCCATTGTTAAATTTTTTTTTTGGAGGCCCCAAAAAATGTTTTTTGGGGACATCCCCAAAAATTTTGGGTTTTGTTTGACATTGGGTACAAAAAACTTTAAAAGGGTTTTTGATTGTGCATTAAATTTTTTTTCCCAATTTAAGGAGATCTTTAAGAGAAAATTCCATGGGACAAATTACTGCAGATTTTTTGGCAATGGAAAAACCACAGTCTCGGTTGGGGTTGTACGGGAACACTGTGGTTGAAAACCTTTGAATCTTTTAAATTGTGACATAAAGATTATTGTTCGTTTTTCTTTCATGTGGAAGCAAACATAAATCTTTTGGGACTGTGGACATTGTTTTTTCTGCAAAAATATGACAAAAAGGATAAAATGCACATGGGGGGGAAAAATGCTTTTGATTTTTCTGAGGGGGAAAAAATCCCCGGGATCTTGTAGGAAATCCAAATAGTAAATATCCCAAAAAATCCCCAAGTTTTTTGGTTTAAATTTTGTTTCCCCTTTTGAGATTTGACACGCAAAATGGGGTGCAGAATTTTTTAATTAAATTGTTTTTCAAACTTAACGTTGTGGGTTTTGTTTTTAAAAACCAGATTTCTAAAGAAAATTTAACCCTTTAATATATTTTTAAATGCGGGTTTTTTGGGGGTTTTTTGGATTATTTATTTCCCGGTAGTCAAAGGGGAAAAATTTGAAATACAAATTAAAGGTTACCCACAAGGGGAATTTGACTTGCTGTGGAAAAAAAAGACCCAAAAGGAAACCCTAAATTTTTAATGCAGATTTTGTGAAGTTTTCTTTTTTTTCCCGCATGGTAAATATTCAAAAACTGCCCCCTTTTCTGCCCCTTTTTTAATGAAACCCCAAGCTTGCCGGGTTTTTCCCTTTGCATTCAGTGGGTTTAAAAAACCCCTTAAAAAAATTTGCAGTGAAGTTAATCTGCTGATGTTAATAAACTTTGAAGGAGTTTTCCTATTTCGAGTTTTTAAGGAATCTTTTCATTTTTTTTTTGTTTCATATTTTGGAAAGGTAAAAAAGGGCCCCAAGTCGTTCCATCTAGTTCGCCTTTTGTGCAAAAGGTGTTGATCCGGGGAAGGCAAAAACCCCAATGAGGTTTAAAAGCCAATTGTCCTCTTTTTTAGGGAAAAAATTTCCCTTTCCCCTTGACTCAAATTTTGGAAAATCAGAAAAATCCTGGTTCAAGGGCCCCCTCTCCTGAACCCTAGTCACTATAACTTGTTATTTTTTACGCCCCGAAATGCTTTTAAAAACCCTTTTTGGGAACCCCCGGTTATTGAATTCACCTTGAAAAGCCCCTTTGGAGAAAATTCCAAAGTCTCCTGTCTTGAGTAAAGGGAATCCCCTTTCTATGTTTATGTAAGAAATTTTGGGTTCCCCCAAGATTTAAAGGGGATGCCCCCTTGTTCTAGAACACCCTGTTTTTAAAAAAAAAATGTTGGAGGGGGTTCTCTTTTTTTGACCTTTGATGTTTTTAAACCATATTTATTATTTTTCCCCGAAACCTTCTTTTCTTTAAACTAAATAACCCTATTTTTTCCCCTTTTTTTCGTGTACTGTAGTCCCCCGCCCTTTTTTAATTTTTTTGTTGCCCCGCCTTTGTCCCTGTTCAAGCTCTACATGTCTTTCCTGTGCTGGTCCCAAAAATGAAACACAATTTTCCCAAGGTGTGGTCATAAAGGGAAATTGTAAAATGGGAGAAAAATTGTTCTCATCAGGGGCCCCTTTTCTTATGCCCCTTTTTAATGACCCCCAAAATTTCATTTGCCCTTGGCAGCTCCCTGCCGGGCCCTTGGTGCTAAAATTAAGTTTTCTGCCCAACCCAGGTTTCCCCAAAGTCCTTCTCATGTAAACTTTTCCCCCAGTGTTTTTCCATTTAACATGTAATAATTGAAAAGGGATTTCTTTTCCCCTTGTGCTTTAACCTTGAATTTTCAGTTTTAAAAACCTCTCTCGGGCCCTTTTCCCCTGCCCAGGCCTCCCTTATCCAGATCCCTTTTTTAAATAATTTTATCCTCTTTTGTGTTGTTTAAATTTACCGATTAGTTTTATCTGAAAAGACCCGATTTTTCTACTGTGTTTTCCCTTTTTGAAAGGATCTTTTTAATGAAAATGTTAAAGGGGTAGGGCCCCTTTTTAACTACCCTTTTTGGTTTCCCCATTTGTAACAGCGATCCATTTTGAGTATGTAACCAGTTTTTTTCTCCCCTTTGTTTTTCTTTTCAGTGACCCATTTTACTTACCCACCCCCCAAAAATTTTCCCCCAAGTCAAAGCTTTCTCTTTTTTATTTCCCAAAACCTTTTATGGGGCACCCTATGAAGAAAGTATTTTTAAGAAGGGGCCCCCCAAAAGTCTCTGGGCGTTTGAAAAGTTTTCCCTCTGTTTATTTTAAGGGGTTTTAATTTTCTGAGTAAAATCCCAAAGCTAACTGTTTTGTAAGAATTTCCCATAAAAAAGAACCCAGAGGTACCCCAGGGTCGCAACCCAAATTTTCATTCTGAAACAGGGGACTTTTGGAGGCCATTCTAAAGTTTCTCCCCCTGGGGAAGCCGAATTTTTCGGGAAATTTATGGAATACCCTTAGTATGCCAAACTCCCCTTTGAATGGACACACCCCCCGGGTACAATCCGAGTTAAACATTCAGTAAAACATTCAGGAAATTTTTGCATTGTTGTTAATCATTAAATCATACACACGTCCAGGCTTTCTTTCCCTTTTTATTTTTTAAAAAATTTTATAACATTTTTTTTTAAAATATGGTGTGTATCTCCCCAAATTCCTTTTTTCCCTCTAAAACTTTATCAAATAAAAAATCTGAAACAGGTGATATGCTTTATATTAAAGCCCTTTGTACTCTAAAACCCCAAAAAATAAAAACCCGGGGGAAAAATTTTTTGTTTTTAAAAAAAGTAAACCTTTTTAGAAAATTGGGAGTACCCCCCCTTAGGGTAATTTATTTTTTCGGGAAAAAACTACGGTGTTTTTTTAGGTTCAAAGGTTTTTTGGGAAGCACAAAAAAAACGCGCCCATAAAATACCAAAAAACGAAACCATACAGCTCGGTAAAGTTGGGGGTTAAAATGTATTACGGGGTTTTAGGTTTTTTTTTTTCTCATTCAAAAGCCTTTTATTAGAAAAAAAGAGAAAAAAAAGTACAAAATAAACCCGGACAGGGGTTCTCCCAGGACAAATGTTTAAAGCAAGAAGTGACATAAGCCCTATGGGAAAAAACCAAAAAGGGAAAGGAAAAAAATAGTGTCCGGCATGACCTGGGACTATAAACTCCTTTTAAACTTTAAAATTTTGGGGAAAGTGTATTATCTTAAAAAAGGGAATATTCAAAAATTTTTTAAGATGTGACAAAAACCGTAATAAAGAGTTTCATTAAAAAATTGGGTTTAAAATTCAATGACATTAAGGGGTATTAAAACAGTAAACGCCATTGTGCTGGCTTTCAACTTTTAAAACCTGGGGAACCTAAAAAACCCTATCATTGATCCCAACCCTGGAGAGATGGAGAACCAAAAAAGGGGTTTTGTTAAAAAACCACAAAGAAAATTTTTTTTTGGGGTTTTAAAATTCCCCCCGGCAAACCATATTTAAAATAAGGCGGGGCCCCCCCAATGTGCACTTTTTACTTTTACAGTAGAAACTACTCGAAATTCTTAAGTAAGTTGGGTTTTCATTTGAAAAAAGCCCCTCAAAAGGCAGCCATGTCCGCGATAAAACAGAAGGCCTTTCCAACTTGAAAAAGTTGCCCTGAATTTGCCCTTTTGGTTTGTTGCGGGGTTGGGTTTAAAACCCTAAAGCTCATGCACCTGCTAACCTACCAAGACCTGGCGCCCAAACCTCAACTGACAGTCCAGAAAAGGAGGGCAAAATAAGGGAAGCAGGCAAGCGCCCAGGGTCATCTGGGGAACTGGAGACCCAACCAGCTGGGTGGGGGGAATCTGCCCAAAGGACAACTATTGGGGGCATGCCCCCCACTGAAAGGGTTTTTGGCTTTTTTTTCGGCGGTTTTGCGCCCGTCTAAAAAACCCGGGCCAAAAATTGAGCAGAACGGGGGGGGTCTTTTGGATAACCGGGGCAAAAGCCCGCCTGCCCCCCGGGTTTTTAAACCCCGACGGTTTTTCCGCCCGGGGGGCCCCCCCAAACAAGAAAATTCTGAAAAGCACATTCTTCGTCGGGTTTTTCGGATGGAATCGTGTTTTGTGAATGGGGAAGGGGGGAGAAAACCACTGCCCCTCCCCCCCCCCCGGCCCAAGGTGGGGACAAAGGGGAAAAAATATGGGGTTTCAGATAAAAGCCCCCCCCCAAACGGTATTTGTCCCTTGCGGTGGTTAAAAGGACCCTTAGTCATAAACCCCAAAAATTTCGGGCCCATTTGGAAAAAGTGGAAAGAAAAAAGGGTTCCTTTTTTTCCCCCCTTTTAAGGACCCACCCTGTTTTGCCTTTCCGGGACACGCCCTATTTTTAAAATTTTGACATGGTCAATTTGTGAGAATCCCCCTTTTTTGGACATTTTTTTCCCTACCCATGTGATTCGAGATTTTTTTTCTCGTAAACCCATTTTTTGCTTTAAGTTGTAAGAAATTTTTACCCATACAACCCCTTTTGTTTTTTTTTTATCTTGTGAAAAATTTTTATAAAAAATTTTCAGGGAAAATTTTTGGAAAAAATTTTGGGGGTTTTTGGGAAAGTTTGAAAAATTTTCCCCTGCTTTCCCAAGGGAAGAAAATTTATTTCACCAAAAAAATTTTTTTAAAACAAAGCTTTCTATCTTTTGTCCCCTATAGGTTGGCCTCTTTTTTTTTAAAATGTCTTTTTTTTTTTTTTAAAAAACATTAGAGGGTTTTGGGAAATTTTTTAGTTCATTTCACCAACTTTAAAGGAAAATTTGAAATATACTTTTTTTTGGGACCACTCCATTTTCTGCCCTGGCTTTGGGGGGCCTGCTGTTAGATCCCCCCTTAAGTGACCCCATCTGGGGAAAAAATAGCCCCCTTTAAATTCATATTTAAACATTTATTTGGGAAGTTTGAAAACCCTTTAAAAGGATATTTCACAAAAATTTAAAAAACAAGTGGAGGTGAATTTAAAAAATTTCACTTTTTTTGCAAGTTTTTCAAATTTTTTTTTTGATTTTAAACCCCGGGGAATACCGGTAAATGGGGACGGGAAAAAATGCAACTTAATATCTTTCCAAACCAGGTCTCCCTTTTTTGAGATATCCCATATGTGGCCCTTGTGCTTTTATTTGGCTCACCATAAGCCCCAGAATTGGAGGGCCCCAAATTTTACTCTGGGGGTCCTTTTTAAATTCGATTTTTTTCGGCGCCTTTTCAGGTTTGGGGCCCACCCTAAGGGCTAAAAAACTTTAATAAAACCCCTAAATAAAACGCATTTTGGAAAAAACCCCTTAAGGAATATATCCAGGGGTGATTGAGTTTTTTGACCCCCACAGGTGATTCAAAAAATTTTTTTTGGGAAAAGGTGTGAAAATTAAAAAAGGGTTTTTTTCCAATAATTTGAAATTTTTGAAAAAAATTTTTTTTCATATAACAAGGAACCCCGGGGGAAAAAAAACCCCAAAAAAACTTTTTTTAAGCAATTTTTTTCCAATTTCCCATTTTAATTTACCTCCCTTGTGGGTTTTTAAACTTGTGTTTTGGGCGCATGGCAGGGCGTTTTAAGGGGGGGAGCGCTTTTTTGGCTTTTGGAACGCAGTTTTTGGGGTGGGGCCATTTTGCATTTGCAAAGCCCCCAAAGTAGCAGAACAGGGCAAAACCCTTCCAAAAAGTCGCCCCATTTTGGTTTTCAAAAACCCTTTCAGGGATACATCAAAGGGTTGTATTCTGCATTTTAGGCCACAGGTGTTCCATAGATTTTTTTTTACCCCTTGGGGCCAATGAAAAGGGGGGGGGGGGAAACGCGGGTTCGGTCATTGTTTTTTGATTTTTAAATTTTTTACAGCTTTCCCCGTCCCGGTGTAAATGATTTTTAAAACTTTACAAAGGGGGGGGTCGGTAAAAATTAAAAGGGATATAGATTTTATTTAGTTTTTTCTGTTTTTTTTACTTTTACACCAGTAAAAAATACTCTTTTAAAAAATTGCGTTTTTATGTTTTTCCATTCTGACGCCAAAACTTTTTTTTTTTGCTGTGTAGGGCTTTTTTTTTTGGGGTTTGGGAAATGAGTTGAAGTTTTTTTTTGGGAATTATGGGGGTGATATTACGTTATGTTTTATTTCTTTTATTAAGGTTTTTGGGAAATGTTTTGAACAAAAAAAAGGGAAATCGGGGTTTAGTGTTTTTTATTTTTTATTTTTTTATGCGGCCCTTGTACGGTATATTTGAAGGGGAAACCCTTTATCAGAAGGTCAATATGATCCCACATCCCCAAATTTAAGTATTTTTTTTTTATGTTTTACTGCTTTTTTTCAATAAAAACCTTTTTTTCCAACCGGGAAAAAAAATAGTTTTTGCATTCCCCTTGTCTGAGACCCCAAAAATTTTTTAAATTTTTCTGGCTTGGAGCTGTGTAGGGACTTTTTTTTTTGCGAGATGATTTGGACTTTTTAAAATTGTATCTTTTTTTGGGGCACAAGGTTTTTTAAAATCGCTTTTAAATAATTTTTTGGGGGCCCGGGGGTTTGAAAAAAATATTTGCAACCCTAGTAGGTTTTTTATTTTTATTTTTAACGGGGTCCCCGGGGCCCGTATCCGTGAAAAGTTGCTTTACTCTTTGGGTCGTTTTACGATTATGGTGATCCCCAAATTTATTTATTTTTTTTTATGTTGAACCCTTTTTAAAAAAAAAAGGGAAAAGGGGTTTTTGTGTGAAAACAATTTTTAAAGGGAATTCGCTATCTTCTGGGACCCTTTTACATTTTTTTTTTTTCCGTTTTTAACAGAGTGTTTTGGGGGAAATTTTTTTTGAAAGAATGAACTGAGGGTTTTAAATTTGGTCCCAATTTTTGGCGTTTCTGGGGAGTTTTTGATCGTTTTTTTTCTATTTTAGGTGGGGCGGGGGCTTGAACAAAAATTTCTTAATTCTGTGAATTGTTTTTTTTTTTTTTTTTTTTAAGGGGGCTTTTCCACCGTAGGGGGTTAAATTAAAATAAACGGGATTTATGGGAAAAGGTCTTTAAAGCACGCGGCGATCCCAAAATATGGGTCCCTTTATTTTTTTTTGATTTTTTTTTGGGGCGTTTGCCTTTTTTTAAAAGGGGGAAAAAAGGGCTGTTACTTTATTTTTAATTTTATTTTTGTGTTTTTTTGATTTACTTTTTTTTTTTCACTTTTTTTTTTACTTTTTTTCACTTTTTTTTTTTTTTTATTTTACTTTTCCCCTGGGGGGTTTTAAATGAGGGGATTTTTAGATTACTTTCAATGGGAAAATCAGTCCCTAGCTTTTTTGCTAGGACGGGTTTCTATGAAAAACCTGCCCTTTCAGGGTTTCCCGGGGAAACATCCCCACGGGGAGGGCCCCGGGGCATGTGCATAACAGAAACCCAAAAAGGCTTTCCCTCTGCCTTCCGTGCTGTCTTTTTGGAAGGCAGGGCTGCGGATTCGCCCGATCCGTGCGTTGGCTGCCGCCGACGGGAGAGGGAAGGAAAAGAGCGATCTCCTTTTGCGTCCCCCCTTTGTTTTTGGGGTCCGATCGTCCGATAATTAAGGGGTTCCCCCCCCCCCCCCCCCGGAGCGTTCCGGGGTTTTGGGGCCCCGACGCTCCGGGTTTGTCAGCTGTAATTTACAGTGCCCCCCACGGCCCGATCGCGCAAACTCTGCTTTGGGTTGCGACGTTCCCTCAGGCCCATATTCTTTATTTCCAGGGGCATTAACCCCCAAACGCCCTGAACAAATGGATTCCCCCAAAGGGTGGGGAAAGGGGTTTTTTAAAGCGGGCCAGAAACATTCCGTTTGCACTTGAAAAAAGCAATTTTGGGGACAGAGCAACCCATGGGGAGAAGGGTTGGGCCCGATGGGCCCAAAAACTGAAAGTTTTGGCCTGAATGCCAAATGCTATGTGTAGAGGAAAGCCACATCACCCTGAACACACCATCCCCAATGTTGCATGGTGGTGGCAGCATCATGCTGTGGGAATGCTTTGCTTGAGCAGGGACTGTGAAGCTGGTCAGAGTTGATAGGAAGATGGATGGAGCTAAATACAATGCTTTCCTGGAGGAAAGCCTGTTTGAGAATATAAAATACTTGAGGCTGGGGCATAGGTTCACCTCTCAGCAGGAAAACAACACTAAACATACAGCAAAAGCTACAAAGGAAGGATTTACATAAAAGCATATTCATGTGTTAAAATGGTCCAGTCAAAGTCCAGACCTAAATCCCTTTGAGAAACTGTGCCAGGACCTGAAAATTAATGTTCACAAATGTTCTCCAATCAATCTGACTGAGCTAGAACTATTTTGCAAAAAAGTATTCGCAAAAATTCCAGCCTCTATATTTGCAAAACTGGTAGAGACATCCCCCACCAAACTTACTGCAGTCTTTGAATATAAAGGCAGTCCTACAAAGTATTGATTCAGGAGCTAAATACATATGCATGGCACACACAGTTTTTTAATTTCCAAAAATGTGGAAAAGCAAAATCATTTTCTTTACACTTCACAAATACTTGGTACTTTGTGTTGCACATAAAATATTAATAAAAAATTTTTAATTAGTGCCTGTAATATTTGAAGATGAGGAACAGTTCAAGGAGTATAAATACTTTTGCAACTCATTGTACCTGTTATCTGCAAAGCAAAAGCAAATCACAATGAAACCTAGTCCCTCCACATCCTATTCCTTAACCCCTTACCGACATTTGACGTACCCATACGTCAAGGTCGGGTAGGGGTTCCCGCAAATTGACGTATGGGTACGTCATGGCGATCTTGCGTGCTCACAAGCGGAGCGCGCAAGATCGGGGCATGGAACCGGCGGTATATAACCGCTGGCATCATGCCGCATCCTCCACGGCCGGAGTGAGCTCCGGCCGCGGGGGATTAACCCCTCGATGTCGCAGCTGCGGGTAGCAAGAGTGAGCTGCTGCTGCTCGCGATCCGGCGCAGTAACTACTGATCTCCTACCAGACAGCCCGGACGCTGACGATCTGGGGAAAAGTGAAATAAGTGTGTAAAAGTAAAAAA
Organism: Phyllomedusa bahiana; assembly: GCA_025379985.1. Lineage (NCBI taxonomy): Eukaryota > Metazoa > Chordata > Amphibia > Anura > Hylidae > Phyllomedusa > Phyllomedusa bahiana. The sequence continues at coordinate 74,040 of JAODAL010012907.1, read as the reverse complement.
AAAGTGTAAAAAAGTAAAACACAAACACAAAAAATAAAATAAAAACACGTTCACTGTCCTTTTCCCCTTTACAAATGCCAATCGCCCCAAAAAAGATAAAAGTACCCATATTTAGTATCGCCGCGTGCGTAATGACCCACCCTATAAATCTGTCATGTTAATTAACCCGTACGGTGAACGCCGTAAAAAAAAACAAAGAAAACAGTCACAGAATTATTGTTCATCCCGCAGCACATAAAATGTAGTAAAAAGTCATCAAAAACTCATATCAACATCAAAGTGGTGCCAATTAAAACGTCAGTTCATCCCGCAAATTAAAAAGTTATGGCTATTTGAAGACAGCGATGCATAAATATTTTACACAATGTTTTACACAATAAAAGCATTTTTTTTTTTTTAAATTGTGCTTCCACATAAAAAAAAACTATATAAATTGGGTATCACCGTAATCGTCTCAACCCATAGAGTAAAACTAACTTGTCACGGATACTGTACGGTGAACGCTATTAAAAATAAAAATAAAAAACACTGCTAGGATTTAAAAGCGATCATAAAGTCTTGTCCCCCCAAAAATTATACCAATAAAAACGTCAACTCATCCCACAAAAAAAAGTCCCTATACAGCTCCATAAAAAAGTTATGGCTCTCAGACTATGGCGATGCAAAAACGTGTTTTCCTTTTCAAAAAAAGTGTTTTTATTGTGTAAAAGCAGTAAAACATTAAAAAAATTTATAAAATTTGGTATCGCTGTAATCGAATCAACCTGCTGATTTAAAACTGCATTATTTATACCACACAGTGACCGCTGTAAAAAAAAAAAATAAAAAACACTTCCCCGGATTGCTTTTATTTTTTACAAAATGCCTCACAAAAATTAATAAAAAGTGATCAAAGCACACATGCACCAGAATGGTATAATAAAAACATCAACTCATCCCCGTAAAAAACAAGCCCACAATCAGCTCCGTATACAAAAAATTAAAAAAGCTATGGCTGTCAGAATAAAGGGCAACATAAAAATGCAATTTTTTATAAACTCACTTCTATTATGTAAAAGTAATTTACAATTATTCCCCCCCCCATTTTCATGCCCAATGCTAAAAAAAAAAAATACAGAACACCTGTGCGCGCCAAAATGCAAAATAAAACCCTTAGATGAGATCCCTGAAGGTGCTGAACCCAAAAAGGGGCAACTTCTGGAAGTTTTCACCTGTTCAGTACTTGGGGGTTTTGCAGTGTGACATGGACCCCCAAAATCTGTGCTCCAAAAGATAAAAAAACACTCCTCCCTTGTACACCCTGCATTGCCCCAAACCAGTTTACCCCCACATGTAGGGATTGCCAAATTTGGGGAAAAATTGCGAAACACATTTGGGGTGCTTTTTTTTCCGGGATTCCTGTAAAAATTAAACATTTTCAGCAAAAATTTGCGTTTATTGAAATTTTTAGCCGAACGAAAAAAAAATTTGTGAAAACCTAGGGGGTCTTATACTCACTGCCCTCTTGATATATTCCGAAAGGGGGTGTAGTTTCCAATATGGGGTCTTTTAGGGAGTTTATTAGGTTTTGGCACCTTTTAGGGCGTCCGAAAACCCTGAAATGGCCCTAAATAAAATTGTAATGAAAATAAACCCCCAGACCCCATGGGCACCTCCTTTCTGAGGCTTTGCTTGACCAAATACCAGGGGGCCACTATTTATCTCTGAAAGTCGGAATTGAGGAATCGATTTAACTGCATTTACCGGGTAACTACTGTTTTTCCAGTAAATAAGAATAAAAATGAAAATCTGCAAAAAAAAGTTACTTTTTAAAAAATTTTCACCTCCACCTTTTTCTTTAATTTTTGTGAAAAAAAAAAGGGGTCAACAAATTCTAAATGTTTTTTTAAATATTTTAAAGGGGTGTATTTTCTTAAGGGGGTTCTTTTTTGGGGTACTAAATACAGGCCCCTAAAAGCCAGTTAAACGGGATTTCCCTAAAAGAAATCTATTTTGCAAAGCCCCTAATGTGGTACAAAAAGATAAAAATTAAAAAAAATGATGCCAACCTACAGTAACTATGGTTTATGCTATTTAAACTATTTTGAGTGAATAACTATCTGTCTTACCGCAGAAATTTTTTTTAACTTTTGGGAAAAATTTCAATTTTTTTAAATTTTCCTGAAAATTTTTTTTATTTTTCACAAATAAACAAGACTTTTTTGGGCCAAAATAATTACTAACTTAAAAAACAATGTGTCCGAGAAAACAATCCCGAAATACATGGGAAGGTTAAAGTGTCAAAAAGTTTTCTCACATAAAGTGACACATGTCGATTTTAAAACCAGGGGTCTGCAGGAAGGCCATACTGGCTCGGGGAAGGGGTAAAAAAACATCTTTACCCAGTATCCCATCCCCCAAAGTAAAACCGGTTTTAAAACTACCTAATTTAACTCAATTTTCAGAGCCATCAAAGCCCCTACAGTTTATGGAAAAGCAGATGTGAATCAATGAAACTCCAGTTTCTCTGAGGCCTTGTTCACAAAACGCGGGGATTGGGTCGGGGGAATAATGAGAAGATCTTTTTCTCCCCTTTTCTCCCAATTTAACAATATTTGTTGCTTTTGATTGATGTGTTCATTTACCCTGGATAATTCTACATAAGAAAAAGTAGGGGAAAGTCAAATGTGAAAAGCGACAATGATCTTTTCCCGTGCTAGAGGGAAGGTTTGCAGTGTCGTTTGATGAACATTGTAATAAACACATACCACTAAATATATACATGTATTAGTTCTGTGTCCCTCTATATAGGAAAGCATAGCAGACTATACTGTGTTTTATACAGAAATAACAAAGGTATACCAACTGGGCCAAGGAACCAAAAAAAGGTTCCTTTGGAATCCTGACTGTGAATAAAGGACTCTTTCAGCTCTGCTGTTTGTGCAGAAAGCAAGAGTTTGAACAAGCATAAAAGCACCCTTAGTAAGAAGCAAAGCATCCTAACATCATTAATCTAATAATCTGCAGGGGCCATTACAATGTTCAGCCCCCCAAACCATCTGAGGAATGAGAATCCTTACCCCCGGCATGATATAATATAACCCATTTATAAGGAGTTATGCAAACTTTTAGGGTTGCGTCTGACCCAAAAACCCTACAACCCCAAAAAACAACCCACAGAATAATGAATGCAGTTTTGGGATAGAAACTGTAAATTGTTATCATACAAAAAGAAGGTAATTAAATTTTAAAAATTTAGAAACTTTTATGAAAAATAAAAAATATCCCAAAACCCCCCAAGTGTCCCTATTTGGGGGGACAGTCCCTATTTTTAAAACCCCTTTCACTCTGCCCCTTCTTGCCTTAAAATTCCCTTTTAAATTTTGGGAAAATAATTTGCATCAAAAACTGATTTTTGTTTTAAAAAAAAGTTCTGTTTCCTTCCTCCTGTTATTACATAACAACTTACTAAATTTTTTTCATTGGTACAATGCAATCCGAAAATGTGTCCCCTTTTTTCAATCTTAAAATTGGGGGGGTTTGAAATAAAATTTTTTAAAGGGGGGGGGGAAAGGGGGGGATAAAAAAGGCCCGGGAAAAAAAAAACCCAAAAAAAAAGGGCAGTCAAAGGGGGGGGGAAAAAATGTAGGGTTTTTTATAAATTCCCCTAATTTTGTTTAAATTTGGTGAAAGTTTTCCCTAAAAAAGGGGGGGGGGGAAAAAAATGGGAAAATAAAAATTTTTCCAAAAATTTTTTGGCCCAAATTTTCTTTTTTTTTTGGGGGCTTTTTTTTTTGGGGTTTTAATTTGGGGGGTTTTTTAAAGTTATGATTCCCAAAAATTTTAATTTTTTTTGGGGGGATTTACCCCCAATTTTTTGATTTTTTTTTTTATTTTTTAAAATTTGTTAAATTTTTTGGACAAATTTTTTTTGAATAAATTTTGGGACCCTTTTTTGTGTGGGGTAGGGTGAAAATTAAAGGTTGTCCCCCCTCGAAGTTAAAATGACCACAAATTTTGGGAATTTTTGGAGGATTGAACAATTGGGAGGGAATTATGAAGTGAATTTTCCCTTTCCAGGGGGGGTTACTTCTAGGGTTTGGGGGAAAAAGAAATTGAAAATAGAAAAGGGTGTGGGGGGGGAAGTAGGGAATATTGCTGGAGGTTATTTCCCCAAGGAGGCTATCCCCCCGGGGGAAAATTTTTAAAATGTAAAAACTAAGGTTTTTTATATTGAAAAATTTTTTTGTTTTCATTTGTTTTTTAAATTTTGGGTTTTTTGTAAAATTTAAAATATGTTTTTTTTGTTAATTTTAAAATTTTTTAAAATTTTTTATTTTGATCTTTATTTTTTCTTTTTTTGGGAAAGGGTTTTTTTTAATTTAAACCCCCCTTATTTGCAAAAAAGCTTTTTTTTTTAAAGGGGTTTTTTTTAAACGATTGACTCCAAAAATGTGCCCAAAAAATTTTTAAAACCGGGGGGCCCCTTTTAAAAACTATTAAGAAAAGGCCCAAAAATTAAAATTACATTTTTAAAAGGCCAAAAGGGCAACAGGGGTTAAAAACCATTCGAACCCCTCTAAGCTGGGGTCAAAAACAGCAAATGTAAAAACGGCTTTTAGACATTTGCGGATGGGCGGGGGGACCGGGTTTTTTTTGGTGCAGATTTGCAAAAACCACGTGGGTTTTTGGGGGTTTGCCGTAGCCCCTAAAATTTAATCCCGGGAAAAAAATTTCCAAACGGAATCCTGGCGGAAAATACAACATGGTGCAAAAAATTCCCCCGGGATTTTAAACCCCGAGTAGGCAACACACGGATTTTTTTAAAATTTGTTTGGCCAAATGTATACAGGTTACTGTCAGTATTTTGAATCCACCGAAATTACGACGGTACTCCTGCGCTGTGTAAAACCCACCCAAAGAAAAAATTATTAAGAAAAATTTAAAAGGGCAAAAAATGAAAATTGAAATAGTAGCACCAGAGTCCAATCTGTAAGGGTTTTAGCAATATCCCCATCAAAAACCTAAATACCTTTTCCCCGCTAGTAAACATGGCTACTGTTTAAAAGCGGACCAAAAGAAACAATGCTAAAATTTTTTATAACAAAAACCCCGGATGAGCCCCTGAAAACTCTTGTTTTTCTTGGGGCCCGGGAAAGGGGGTCCTTATAAATTTCCATTTTTTTGGATAGCAAAAAACACACACAGATTTGAAACTATTGCGGCCATAAGTACCGGGAAAAAAAAGGGGGAAAAATCCTGATGGAAAACCATTTTTTTAAAAATCCCTGGCAAAACAAGTTTTTCCTGGGGAAATGTGTTAGAAAAAACAGTAATTTCACACTTTTCCCCGCAGGGTTTTCAGGGGTAAAGGACACAGTGTAGACTTTCATCTCTGTTCTGGAAACTTTTTCCTTATTAAAAATATTTTTTCAAAAAGGGCTGAAGCTGAATTCTTTGATAAGTACATAAAGAAAAGCGGTTTGGGACCTTTTGGACCCCTGTTTTTGTTTTTTGGCACTATACCTCGGAGTTTTCCCAGAGGAACATAAATGTTCACTAAAACCCACATAAAACCTTTTTTAACGGGAAATGACCGCCTAAACTTTTCTAGAAATAAAAGGGATCATTTAAATGTTAACAGCCAAAACCAATCTACTTGCTGCCCTTTTCCAAAAGTTACAAAAAGGAAAGATCAGAGATCCTATTTAACCCCTTGAAAAAACCTGGCCACGCATTTCACTTTCTGATTTGCAGTTTCTCCAAGAAAACTTTGCCCGTTTTGGGAAATGACCCAGGGTTTCACCTGAGAAATTTTTATAAAAGACAAAGGAAATTAATTTATTACTCCCCCAAAGGCCGGGTACAGGAAAGGGAAAATCGAGCCACCCCCCTTAAATTCCTCATGCTTTTTGGGGAGTTTTTAAACCAACCGGGCACTACAGGAACACCCCCTGTGGCCATTCATCCTTTACCTGAAAAGGGGTGTCTCCTGCTCGTCCCGGAACAGATTTAATTGCGCAGGCATGAAAATTTTATCTTAAAGACTGAATAAGAATTTGTCTTTTTTTTTTATTGGTGATTTAAAAAAAAAAAAAAAAACAACATGACTAATTGTATTCAATTCTGCTTCTTTTTTATAATAGTTTCTAATAGTGATTTTGTCGGGTGTAAACACTTTATAAAAAAAAATTCAGTAATATGCAAATAAAAAAAACTTATTTACAGCAATCATTAGAAAATTAAAGAGAAAGAATGACAGGAATTGTTAACGTTAACATGTAAAAGAAAACATTGCTATAAAATGGGAAAGGGGGTTTTTCCTTAACTCGGGGGTTTTTAAACTCCCGGGAAATATAGGACAGAAAATAGAAAATTAGCTAACGTTTTATTAATGACAAAAACCAATAAAAGCCATACCTATTGACCACATTGTGATTTTTTATTTTGCCTCCTTGAAGGACAGGGGGACAAAGGGGAAAGGGTAAAATTATTTTGTTAAACCCCTGTTTTTCCACTTACACACTTACCAGCACGTGACTTGGGGGCCACTGTAAAGGAGTTGATTTTTTTTTCCACTCAATCTTATTTGCACTCACCTTTCACTCCATAAATCGAACATAAATCACACTCCAACACAGTCCAGGAACTCCAAAACATCCGCTGTCACCACCTTCCTAAATAATCAAATGAAAATAAATCAGAGGTAAGGACTCCGATACCCCAAAAAACCATTTTCGGCACTGAAAAGGGTTAAAACATAACACACTGCCCCCCCACGGGTTAAACATTTTTAAACCCAAGGGGCTACAAGTTTTAAAAAAAGGGCCAGATTTATTAAAGTTTTAAGCTTTAATAGAAAAAAAAGATATTTTTTTAAATTAAAAAAAAGAGAAAAAATCGAAGAAACTACCTAAGGGTTTTGCCCCCCAACCCCCACCGAAAAAGGGGAAAAAAATACCGATGGGTGTTTTCAGGTTTGTGTGCCGTGAAACGGGGGCTGCGGGGGGGGGGGGTGCAAAATCCCGTTTTTTGCTCTTTTTTCAAAATTTTTTTTTTCAAAACGGCCCGAAAAACCGCAAACCGCCTAAAAAACCCAAACCAAAAAAACCCTGCCGGGGGGACATCCCTTACATTTTCCAAAAGCCCATTCTTTTTAAATTCCAGGGAGCAAAAAAGGGAAACATGGATCTCAGCTCAGTTTTAAAAACCTCATTTTTTTTATCACCCCCCAGGGGAAACAATGAGCTTTTTTTAACCCTTCCAGAACACCCCTTTATGGGTTTGAGTAAAAACATTTTAGGGACCAGGACTAATTGTAAAACACCTTTTTAGCCCTTTGGGGGAATATACATAATTGATTTATATTTAAGGGGGGAATAAAAATAAACATACTTTTCGTACGGGTTTCCCAACTGTTTCCCTAAATGATAAAGCTCCCTTTTCAGGGGCCCCATTTTCCCTACATTTTCCTTTAAAATTTTTTCCCACCCTTATGGTATTTTCCCTGAAACTCCCCCCTTTGGGATATCTTGAAAATTTTTAAACCGTGTCTGTCTCCTCCTCGGGACCCCGCACAGCTCTAAACTTTTCAATGTTTGAACACCATACCAGAGTTGCTGCTGCGGTGTCGGAGTTTCATCTTGCCGCAGGGCGCAAGCCTGCACTCCCTTTCCCCTTTTTAAAACAAAACAAGGGGATTTTTGTTTCCCCACCACCTGGTTTGCCATTCTTTTTGCTTATAGCAGGGGGTATTTTAAACCTACAAAACACCCCCCTCATTTTTCGGGGGATTTTTTTTAACCTGAAGTATGGTGTATATGTGTATAACGCAGTCTCTTTTTGGGTGTTCTTAGCTTCATTTTTATACAGTTGTTTTTTTTCTGTTTTTGTAAAAATCTGGCAAAGCTCTTGGCCCAAAATTTATTCTAAAAAACTCCACAAAAGGCAGATTTTGGCTTTAAAGGGCCTGGGGCTGCTCCCCCAAAATTGGCATAAATTCCCTTTTTTTGCCCCCTCATTCCCGACCAATGAATTCCTTTTGAAGACCACCCCTTTTTCCCAGAGAAAATACAAGGGAAGGGACAATTCGAAAAAGATGCTTTGACAAAATTTTAAAAAAAATCTTGGTAATAACACAAGAGAAGATTTGGTGCCCCTTCCTAATAAGAGAACAAACCCAAACTGAAAGAGATGTTAGAAAAGGCATTTAGGATTATTGACAAAGTAGAAACCTCTTCTTCTAAGTCAGAACAAGCGCAGGAAGTTTTGACATTTTTTTCCCTTTAAAAGGGGAAATTTTTTTTTTTGGGGCTTTTTTAAAAAAAAAAAAATCTGAGTTTGGAGCTAGTGATAGCGATTTCTTGACTATTGTCATCGGGGCGATAGTCGAAAAACGGCAATTTTCAATAAGAATCCCATAGTCATTTAAAAGATTATGCCATGACCCCTTTAAATCTAAAGGGGGAAAGGAAAAAACACCTTCATTCCTTTCCCCAACAGGGGGGGAAAGCGGAATTAACACCCACAACATTTAAATGGATAAACCCGCTACATCTTTCAACACACTTAAGGGTTTTAAAACCCCCAGAAAAAAACTCCCACCCCCATTTTACTATCCCGTCTTCACCACACATACCCTTAAACCTGCACACCCACAAATTAAAAATGGGCCCGAAGGGAGTAAGATTTGAACCATCAACTTACCCTTTAAAAAGGAAAATTGAATATCCCTGTCCTGGGGGAAAGCAGCATAGCCCCAAACCTGCATGAAAAACCCCGATTAAAAAGTCCCAAAAAAAAAGTCTTTTCAACCACCATTTTAAATTGAACTAACATTTAAATAACCTGGGGCCTTGGGCCCAGATGACCATTAAACCCGTCCCGACCCACAGATTAAAAAGTGCTGGAAAAGGGGTCTTTTAACCCCGATTTTTAGTTGAAAATGGGGCATTGACTATAACTGGGCCTTTTAAAAACAAATTACCAAAAAACCCTGTCGACCCCCAAAAAAAAAGTTTTCGGGAAAAGGGGTCTTTTTAACCCCAATTTTTAGTTGAAATGGACATTAACATATCTGTCCTGTACCCCAGAAAAGAAACCCTTTAAAACCCTTTTTGGGCCAAAAGATTAAAAAGTGCTGGGAAAAGGAATTTTTTAAAAAAACCATTTTTATTTAACTGGAAAAATTTACTATACCTTTCCCGGGGCACCGCAAGAGCCCCCCAAAACCACATAACCCCCCAATTTTAAAAAATGCCGCAAAAAGGGGTCTTTAACCCCTTAAGCCGAACGGGCCCGAAAAGTAGTTAATGACCAGAACATTTTTTTAGTTTTGGGCCTCCTTGGGATTTAAACATTGTAAAAATTTTTTTTTTTTTCAATGACGAAATTGGGGAAGGGGCCTTTTTTATTTAAAACAAGTTTGTACTTTATAAGGGAATAGTTTAAGTACACTTATAAATAATTGCAGTAAATTTTTTTTTTTTTTCCCAAAAAAATTTTTTTTTTTTTTTTTTTTCTTTTTTTTTTTTAAAAACCATTTAAAATTTTTAAAACTTAATAACTTTTAGATTTAAAATTTTACAGTATAAAGGGGTGGGGGATTCCCAAATATGTTAGGTTTTTTTTGGGTTTCGTGTTAAAATTTTTGTACAATTATTTTTTTTTTTAAATATTTTTTTTTAATTTTTATTTATTTATTTTTTTTATTTCCCTTTTTTTTTTAAAACTTTTTAAAGTTTTTTTTTTTTACTTTTTTTTTTGACTCCCATGAAGGGGGAACGTTTAAAACAGGTTTTTTTAAAAAAATTTTTTTTCACTTAGTAAATTTTTAGGGATATTCAAAATGCTAAACATCAAAACTGTCCCGTTTTGACACAGCATGATTAGGCACACACAGTGCGCCTAATCACGGTTTCATACACAACAACTCGGGGCCCCACGCTGGGCCCCCAGCGACGGGCAGCCTTTCCCCCGGCCTGTCTTTCCCCGGGGTGTTCCGATCACCCGACAAGCAGGGATAAATTTTTGATCGCTGCGGTAACCACCGCCGAAATCAAAGGGTTAAAGCAGGGTTTTGCGGAGGTTTCCTCCGCTCCCCGATGCCTGCGGGACAGGCCGGGATCGGGCGAAATTTCACCCCGACCCCAGCGAAAGCGCGGCACCGGGCCCGAAACCCCGATGTCGCACGACGTCAAAAAACTCGCTGCAGACGAACACCCGCACCGGCCGCCTCAAAAACGGTGCGCGTGAAAGGGGGTTAAACCACCATTTTAGTTTCACTGGACATAGCTACCCTGTCCGGGCCCCACAGCTGAGCCCCAAACCGCATGACCCCCAGTTTAAAAAAAGTCCCGGAAAAAGGAGTCTTTCCAACCACCTTTTGTTGAACTGGACATTGACTATACTGTCCTGTACCGCAAATGACCATTAAACCTGTCTACCCACAATTAAAAAGTCCCGGGAAAATAGGATTTTTCAACCACCTTTTTAGTTTCACTGACTTTGACTATACCTTCCGGGGCCAAAGCAACCGCAAACCTGCAGACTCCCACTTTAAAAAAAGGCCGAAAAAGGATCTTTTAAAAACCCCCCCATTTATTTTTCCATGGACATAACTATACCTGTCCTGGGGCCACAGCATGACCCCAAAAACCTGTTTGACCCACAACACAAAGGGGCAATATGCTATTTTGTACAGTACTGTCATTTATATATTTTTTGGTAACTGACTTTTTTTTACAAATTTATTTAGGGAAGTTTTATTTATATTTTTTAGATTATTATTATTTTGTTTTTTTTTTCAAGGTGATAACATACAACTACACCCCCCCTCAGTTTTAAAAGGTATTTTTTTACACAGTAGATTTTAATTCGCCGCACACCCCAAAATAAAAAAAAAGCCTAAAAACCCCAAAACACTTTTATTGAAAAGACATTTGCCCTCCGGCTTCTGAGAGGATTCAGCCAATCAATTCAATTTTTTAATTTTTCCTCCATATCCTTCTTCATTTTGGGGACAGACCCCCCCTGGGACAAATAGCACCCCCTATACTCCAGTCCCAAAAAAATTTTAAGTTTTAAATTGTGCAATTTGTGCCCCCCTGGGGGCCCTTTTTGGGACATTTAACCTCACAAAATCACCTTTTAAAAATCTTTTTTTTTTAGGAAATTTGAAGCTCTCCTGTTTCCCCTAACGGGGGAAGCCAGTGTTGCCGTCACCATCTTTAACACGGGGGTCCAGCTGCCGGGGCCAGACTTACAGGGGGTGCGGTAGAGCCCAGCACGTCTGTCATCTTTTAACACGCGGGTTTCAGCTGCCGGGGCCGGAGTTACGTGGGGGGCGGTGAGAGCCCAGGCGGGCGTCCGCATCTATTAACAGGTAAAAATCCCCTTTAGACGCACAACAAAAAAAGTCTGCTGAAGCGGGTGCGGAAGCGGGAAGTTGAAAAGACCTCCAGCCTTCCTCATACCCCAGTAAAGACCTGGTTCGCTTGCCCCCCGAATAGTGCGGCCCAAATTGATTTCATTTGGGAAAACGGGGGGTTTAACGCGCCTGTTCCCCCCGGGGGGCCCTTTTTTCGGGGCATTCTTTTTTCTCATTTTATCAACGTGCTGGGGAAATTTCCCTCTGTTCTTTGTTCCTGCCCGGGCCCCCTACCCTTTCCTCTGAAAAACCTACATCTGGTCAAGTTTCCTGTACCTCCCTTTGTAAAATTCAGGGAATTTTTTTACCAGCTTTTGTACAGAAATTTTTTTTTAGTATTTAATTCAGAAAACATTTTTTTAAAATAGGAGGAATCCCACCTGTCTTTGTTTTTCTTTTTTTTAATTTATTAAAGGGTTTCCCTCAATACGGGGATTCTACTATTTTTAAAGTCTTGCAAAAACAATATTTTGCAATATGTGCCATTAACAGGTCCAACCTTTTCCTTTTTTTCTGACAGCACCATCCCCTTGAGCCACTCTTGATAATTGTAAGAACAAAGCTGTTAAAACCACATTTTTTACAATGGGACCTTTTCCTACTGCACACAGCAAAATCCCCCCAAAAATTCAAAACAGACCCTTACCCACTTTGACAATTTAAAGAAAAATTTCGTTAAACAAAAAATTTTTTTTATAAAGGACCTTAGTTTTTTGCGGCATTTCAAACGCATGACCCAAAAAATTATAAAAATTTTTCTTTCTACCCACTATTAAAAATTGTGGGGGAGAAATCCCACTTAAAGCCACTTTTTCTTTTCCCAAGGACCATAATTAAGCTAAAATCTCACAGCAACAAACCTAAAAAACCTTTTACAATGCGAAAACTTCTAAAGATAAAAGTAAATGGAATACAGTTTCACAAACCTTTGGTCTTTTACAGTCCCTCACACAAAACCACAAAATGAACTTTTTGGGGAACTGAGAATAAAAATTTGCAGTAAGAAATGATCTTTTTTAAAAAAAGTTTTAAAGAGGACCATTTCTTTTAAAGGAATGTGAAAAACCCGGGCAACAAATCGTGACCTTGGCAATTGGGCCTCAACATCACCAAGACCATGCCGATTCACTTGATAAAATAAAACATCCACTTTATCTGTAAAAAGCCGGGAGCGTTTGTCTGTAATGACCCTCCGCTGTGCGAAGGTCCCCCAATATAAACGCGGGGCCGGCAGGACAACCCCTCAAGGGGCGTGGCGGCGAGCTCGGCCATTTCCTTTTTTGGGGGATACCCAGAATCTTTTGGGGTCCGGAACCTACAAAAACATCGTGTTTGAGATGGATAGTCGTGCACCATATCTTAACGGTCCTGTTGTTGGATTGTCCCTGCATTGCCTCGTTGGGAGGTGGTAAATAAAGATTGCCAGAGGTCACCCATTGGGCTTCTGCCATTTTCCCCTGCTGCCTGCGCCGTTTTCGACACTTGGCACCTACGCGTCACGTGGGGTGTTTTTCCCACCATGACATTTGGGGGAAACTGAAGCAGACGCAACAAGTCTCCATTGATCAATCAGAAAGGGTCTCCTTTCCTGCTTTTTACCTCTATTTGGATGGTGGAAGGAAAGTGCTGAGTTTTGTTTTGTACCGGGGATCCGGGGGGTGGCCACCCAAACTGTTTTCTTTTTTGAGCCTTAATGCGGGGATTTTTTTGGGGGAAAAAGGGACATCCAACATGTTGAAGATGAGCCTTGATTCCCAAACCCTCTGGTCGAGGGAAAACTAGCAAACTGATTTTCCCTCATCTTCCCCCTCCACCTCAATTGGCGCCATCCTTTTTCCAAGCGGGACCAGTAACTGGGTTGTCTAAAAAACCTCCCCCTCCTCCCCTCCTCCTCCTCCTCCTCCGTTTTCCCCGCATAGTTCAACCACCCCTACTTGCCTGGATGATGCACTCGAACTGAGCTCCCCCTTGCACTACCCTGGCCCCTAACCACTGCCAAATGAAGACCTAAAATTTGGAAACTTTTGGGCCTTTTGATTCGATGGAGAGAAACTCCGTGTCCGCATCTGTGCCCCTTCTCCTCCTCCGTCGCGGGGGCCCTTTTGTTTCAGAGTGTCCAACGATCGTTCCAAGCTAAGATCCCCACAATCTCATGCGACAAGGTTTTTCCACCTGACCTTTGGTGGCTTCTCAAAACGGGCAAGAATGGTGCAGGGCTCTTTCACGCTTCCACTCTCGGTGGCTCAACACCCCGAGTCCGAAACCGCTGATTGTCGGGCCTTGTCACTTCGAACTGTGTAATGGCATTGCGCTCTGCCAAATCCTGGAGCATGTGGGGGGGGAATTTCCACGTTTTGCCACGTCAACAAGAGACAGTTGCCCGGGGAGGCCGAGCGACGCTGAAAAACGCGCCGGCGGACGAAAAGGGGTCGAAGCGGAAGTGCGAACTCAACCTCGACCTTCCTCACAGGCATCCAGCCCCGGGGTACTTTTAAAAATTTTCTGGACACAGGTTCATGACAGTCCAGGAAGGGGATTGTCCACCCTACCGACTTAAGGGGGGGCCCAAAATTTTTCCCCGTTATCCACACCACCTTCCCTCATAAGTTTCTTGTCACCCAGCTAGCGCCGCCCCGTTGCGGAGACCGTCCACAGCTCCTAACCTGTGTGTGGACGTCTCCAAGACAGATTAATTTTTCAACACGGCCTGGTTTCCGGGGCACATGAGCCCCCAAGGGACCTGGGGAAAGACCCTACACCACCCCTGCGGTTTTGAAGACGGGCGCCGAGCCTGAAGCCACCGTCACTCCCCCCGAGAAAAATCCCCCAGCCCCCAATGACTGTCACGAGATATAGCGGCCTTGGGGGCCCTGCTTTTTCCATGTGTCGGGGTCAGATGGGGTTTTTCCCCACAATGCAAAAATTTTCGCTTTTAAATTTTTTGATTACAACTGGCTGGCCAGGGCCGACGGGTTTTTTCCCCCCCGGCAAAAAAAATGCCGCTCCACTGGTTTCAGGCAAGGCCATGCGTGCGGAACCCATCGTGTCCACCAACGGGAAAGGCAACATTTCCAAGGCCAAAACCTGGCAATGCCGACATTCAGGGTTTTGGGGTTTGGGATGGTTTTTTGGTTAAAGTGTTTTCTTCTGCTCCCAAACCTGGGGACAAAGGGGTCTGCTAGACTGCCGCTGTACGCGTGCAGGCCAAACGCGGGAAAGGGGAAGGGGTAGGATGGGGCCTGGTGGTGCTGGTGTACTCCGGGCGATGGGGGAGGCTGAACGGAGGCTGATCCCTGATCATGCTAAGACATGGGACTGAGGAACGCTTTTTGGTTTGGGGGAGGGGGAAGGGGGAGGGGGAGGCAGCAGAGGGGTGAATTTGGGTTGGGGGCCCGGGATCGTCTGGCCTTTTTTGGGCCCAAATTTGCCCCATTTTCAACTCATGCATTTGCGCTTGACTAACATGTTGGGGGTGTTAAACACCCAAGGTTTTTACTCACTTTTTTGCGTTTACGGCAAAGGCGCATATGACATACTGGTGAATCAGAGGGGTTGCTCAAAGAAGGCCAGGCTTGAGAGGGCCTGGGCCTTTTTGACGGCATAAAAGAGGAGCGGGGTTTTCCCCTGACTGGGCTGGCGGAAACTATCAGGACTTCTGCACCGCCCCCTCCCTTTTTGAGGCGGAAACCCCTACTGACACAACCCCACGGCTTCCCCCTCGCCATGAAAAGCACTCGCAAGCAAATTCTGCTGAAAAAACCCGTTGGTCTGCAATGTCGTCACTCATCATCAACACAGGGACTTCGTCCTCCTGCATTCTGCATCCCGGGCTCGGGGACAACAAAACTGCAGGCGTTCCGACCGCCCTACCTTCTCCCCCTGATGGCATCATAACGGGCCCCAAGCAACAAAAACACCTCTTTGGCCCCTTGATCTTTAAAAATGCCTTTTGACCCCCAAACCCATTTTGTCATCAAAGAGGTCTTCCAAAAATGGATTACCACAGGGGGGTACACGAGTTGACATTTGGGGTGCCTTTGCTTCATGTTGGACGGGTCTGATGACCCGAGATGACATTTGTGGGCCTGGGCTGGGGGACAGGAGGGGAAGACTGCTGGATGCAGGTTTTCATTAACCCCTGAAGAACAATTGCGCGCTGTTCTTACGAGATTCACGAGGGCCCCCGACCCACATACAGGCCTGATGGCCGCAACCGAACCCAAACCCTGGGTTGCGTTTGTCGCCACACTGGGAAGGGGGCAAACCTTCCTCGTACCTCTACCTCCAGTCCTACCCCCCTCTTTGCTCGCTTAACCACCTTTATTTCGCCCATGTTCAGAAATAAAAATTGAGAGGTAGGAAAGTTTTTGGGAAAGTCTCTTTTTAAAAGACGCAAATCACAGCTATTCTCAATCCCTCAAATCAAAACAAAATGCTGGATTCAAATTTGACTCAAGGGGGCTCTTCAAAAAATCTGGGGCTGGCAAAAGTGCAAAAAACCTACTGAAATGTAAAGGATAAAAAAAGGGATTTTTGGCACCTATCAATTCACCTGTGGTGACTACCCCAAATTTCTGGGTTCAAATTTTTAACTGCAAGGGCCCCCTACAACAAATCTACTGGCAAAAAGTGCAAAAAACACGTATCTGAAATGTATACGGATAATAAAAGGTACTTTTGGCACCCATCAATTCACCTTGAAAATACACAATTTCTGGGTTCAAATTTTAAATGCAAGGGGACCTCTTTCAACAAATCGGGCTGGGCAAAAGTGCAAAAAAAACTACTAAATGTTAAAAGATAATAAAAGGGATTTTTGGCACCTATCAACCTGTGGGGACTACACAATTGCTGGGTTCAAATTTAACTCAAGGGCCTTAAACAACAAATCCGGGCTGGGCAAAAGGCAAAAAACACGTATCTGAAAAGTTACGGGTAATAAAAGGATTTTTGGCACCTATCAACCTGTGGGACAACAATTGCTGGATTCAAATTTAAAAGAATGGGGTCTACAACAACTGGACTGGGCAAAATGCAAAAAAAACTATCTAAAAGTATATGGATAATAAAAGTATTTTTGGCACCATCAAATTCACCGTGGTATACACAAATTTCTGGGTTCAAAATTTAACTGCAAGGACCACATCAAAAAATCTGGACTGGGGAAAAGTGCAAAAACACGATCTAAATGATAACGGATAATAAAAGGATTTTTGGCACCTATCAACCTGTGGTGACTAACAATGCTGGATTCAATTTAAAGAAGGTGGCTCTATCAACAAATCTGACTGGGCAAAAGGCAAAAAAAGTATCGAAATGTATAAAAGGATAAAAAAAGGATTTTGGCACCATCAACCTGTGGGGACTACACAATTGCTGGGTTTTAAATTTTAACTCAAGGGGGCTCTATCAAAAAATCTGACGGAAAAGTGCAAAAAACACGTATCTGAAAAGTATACGGGTAATAAAAGGTACTTTTGGCACCTATCAATTCACCTTGGTAACAACAAATTTTCTGTTCAAATTTAAAAATGCAAGGACCCCATAACAAAAACTACTGGGGAAAAAATGCAAAAAACACATATCTGAAAGATAACGGTAATAAAAAGGGATTTTTGGGACCATCAACCTGTGGGACTACACAATTCTGGGTTCAAATTTAAAAAGCAAGGAAAATCATCAACAAACTGGGCTGGCAAAATGCAAAAAACACGTACGAAAGTATACGGGGTAATAAAAGGTATTTTTGGGACCTATCAACCTTTTGGGACTACACAAGCTAAATTCAAATTTAACTGCAAGGGGCTCTATCAAAAAATCTGGGCTGCAAAAAAGCAAAAAACATTCTGAAATTAATGGATAAAAAGTATTTTTTTGGGACCTATCAATTCACCTGTGGTGAAAACACAATTGCTGGATTCAAAAATTTTCTGCAAGGTACCACTATCAACAAATCGGACTGGGGAAAAATGCAAAAAACACTATCTGAAATTATAAAGGTAAAAAAAGGTATTTTTGGCACCTATCAACCGTGGTGACACAAAATTCTGGATTCAAATTTAACTGCAAGGTACCTCTATCAACAAAGGTGAACTGGGCAAAATTTTAAAAAGAACACCTATTGAAAGATACTGATAATAAAAGGGAGTTTTGCACCTAACAAATAACCTGCAGTTATTAGAAAAAATCTGTATCCTAATATAAGTTCAGGCTCCCCAAAACCAAGTAATATTTCAACAGTAAACTTTTAAAAATAAACTATTTCAATTCAAAGTCTGCAATAAATATCCATATTCTTTAAAGACTTTTCTGTGTTTTGCTTCCGCCCCCCTCCCCCCCGCCCCCCCCCCCCCCCCCGTCACCCCTTGACTTTTCAGCGGGAGATGCTCCTTTTTAAAATTCCTCCTAACTACCAAAATCGCAAATTCCCGATCTAACGATTTTTAAATCACAGCAAAATAAGCTGTCCTGTGAACAAATAGAATAAATTTTTGCGAGCTGTTCACGACAAGCGACTTCCTACTCTTTTTAGAACTGACACCACTGATCATAAAAAGAAGGGCTTTTCTATTTAAAACAAAGGTCATTTTTTTTTTTTCCACCAATAGCTACCATACACATCCCCCCAGACTCGCCACACGCTCACCCTGCTCTATTCTGTAATCTCTTTTTCTGCCGCCAAAATGCACGAAGGCCCCCCAAAATGGAGCGATCTTAATAGTTATGCACAGATTTTTAAAAACCCAAATTATCACTGACTAAAAACCGATCAACAAAATACCTGGGCCATTTTAACTTGTCAAATAAACCCCTCAACACTATTTGGAGCCCTTTTAAATAGGCAAGACAATTGAAGATTTGATGTCAACAAGTAGAAAAACTCCAATAAGGAGCAGTCCCCATCTGTCTGATCTCTCCCCCTACGGGGGTTCAGAAAAGGGATGCCGCTAGAAAAAGGATTCTTTTGGGTAAAAGGTCACCCCACTTCATGGAGTTACACAAGTACAATTTTTTTATGCACAATGAATGCATGTTCAAAGTATATGATAATAAATACACTTTTTATAATTAAAAATTTTTTTAACAAAAAAGTTGCTGAAAGGGTAATAGACCCATTGCAGGGGGTTTTTGTGGGTGACCAAACCTTGATCATGGGTTTTAAGGGGCCCTCAAAACCCTGTTTTCTGTTGGATGACAAGGTATTGGGGTGACCTCCAAGGGGGTTTATTTTGGGGAATTTCCGAATTGCATTGGAAAAATTCCCGTATCTAAAACGAGATCTTGCTCCTCCGATGAAGGGAAATATTAATAATGGGGTTCCATGGATATATCTTACCATTCAGACACATATCCCGTATCAGATTTTACAGCAGCTAGTTTTCCACACATTCAATGGGACTTTCCATGACGGGCAAAGAGCTCTCAATTAAAACCTTGGGGATTGATGTTCACTAAAATTTTACCCAAAAAACTTCAAAACCAGGGCGTTTTTCCCCCCCTACCCCAAAAAGCCCTAAAGGATATAAAATTTTCATAAAAATTCCCCCAATACCCACAGAGGTTTCCTTCAAAATTCCCTGGCAGGTGGAGGGGGGGGGATTTTGACGGCCACCAAAATTTTAAATGTTTCCCAAATTTTTACAATATTTTCTATCCCACACACCTTAAACCAAGATGGTGCTTCTGATTTTTGGGCAGGCTCCAGAAGAGGGCTTCCCCAATTGTTTAATTTTTGGACAACGGGGCTATTTAAGAGCAAACTTTGAAAGGTCCTCAAAAAAACGTTTTGCACTCATCTTCAGAAATATAGGGCGACATGTATAAATTTCCTGTTCTAAACAGGTTTTTTTTAAAACAATTTCCCTTTTTGGGTAGTGTAGAAGGGCCCCCCGGCCCAAAATGAAAGAACCCCCTTTTACCTCCCCGGGTTCAAACATAAAAGGGCGAAATCTAGTCCCCCCAAATATGACAATTCCCCCAGGTTTCCGCCGACCCCCTTTTAACTAGGTCCGGGCCCCTTTTCCTCCCCCCCCCCCTTTTCCCCCACCCCCCGGGCCCCCCAAACCCCCCCATGGGTTTTTCATGTCAAAGAATCATAGATGTGTCTAATGAATGTGGTGCGACGCACCCAGAACTCCCCAAATCTTTAAAAAGTGTCTTTGGGAATTAAAAAGGGGATTTTTCGGGGCCAAAGTATGGAGGGGCCCCTTTTCTTACATTTTTTTTTATCTAAAAATTAATCAAAAAACCCCTGGTGCCCCCCTTTTCAAATCCCCCCATAGGGGCACTGGGGAAAGAAAAATTAAATTTAAGCCCAAAAACCCCAAACACCCCCCTTTAAAAGTGAAAAAATTTGCGTTTAGGTTTCCCCAGCTTGGGTTTATCCATAAAGGAAGCTTCCCCCAAGCTTCGGGTTTCGTTCCCCTATCCTTTATTCCCACCTCCCCAAATTGGTCCCCCTTTCCATCCCTTCTATTGAGTGGTCGGGGCCTTAGGATATTTTTTTCCCAAACGAGACATTAAGTGAGCAAAAGTGGTTTCCTTTTAGACCACCCCTTTTGCTGTGATAAGGAAAAAGCGCAAAAAATTTTTGCGTCGTCCCCCAAACCTGAGTGGGGGGAAGGACAAAATCCCTTTTACCTTTCTCATGAAAGGGGGACTGATCCGAAGGGGGAAAAGAAAACCTTGAAATACAATTGCCCCCCAACCCAAGTCAGGGGAAATTTCAAAACACTCTAAACAAAAAGGCGGGAGCCCAGAATTTCCCCTTAAAACAATAGCAGGGCTGTTAGATTCAATAAATTTTCAGGGCCCATAGTGCACACGGGGGGTTCAAGCTCGAGGGCCCTTTTAATGGCCACACTTTTGAATCTGAAAGTTTTTCTTTATTTTGCTCCTTCTCTAAAACCCCCCAACCGGGGTTTTCGGCCCCCTTAAAACCATACCCGGGAGGTTTCAGCTTGTTACATTTTCCTTTACACACACTATGATCCTCAAGATCTTACAGAAAACCCGAAGAAAAAACAGTTCTCTATAATACCAATTTTTACTCCTGCCCCAAAGAGATGGTGGGTTTCCCCCCAATTTATTAAATGGAAAGGGGAAAAATTTGGGGCTAGCCCCTGATTCCATACCTAGTGACACAAAACAGCCTATGATGTCCTCACTTTGACTGTCTTTACCCAATGGCTCGGAAATTGACAGCTCCCTTCTAGAGAATTCAGGGATATAGAAAGAGGTTTTTTAACACACAAAAAATTCCAGGAGTAAAGTTTAAAACGTGTTTTTGGTAAAAAGGTTTTAAAAAAAAGCTAGACAAAACCTTTGACAAAGAGCCCCCAAAGCAAAGTTTTCTTAAAGGGTTTGGGGGGGGGTTTTGAAAAAGGGTTTAAAAAGGGCCACCCCAAAATTTAAAGGGTGGCAAATATCTGTTTCCTGTCCGAAAAAAGCGGGGAAGGAAATTGCCCTTCAGAATCTAATTCAGGGGTTTTATCAAGGCCATCTAAAAATTTTTTGGTCTACCATTTTGACCCTCTCCCAAAAATGGATTTTTGCATTGCCAAATGGACTATGAAACCCCTCCATTTTTAAAAACCCAATTTTTGCTCCATATTTAATTGGAAACCAAACAAAAAAAAGTTTAAACCCGCCCTTTAAAGGGGATGTTAGCTAATGCCTGACTCATGTCAGCACTGGAGGTTGCATCCCAAATTCCATCAAGAATAACGTGTTGCACTATTATTTCTATAAAAACAATGGACACTGCACCGAAACCTAACAAAACCCATTCTAAATCCGATGGGCTTGTTCCCATTGAAAAAAGGGTCCATTTTTACCCTCTGTAATTAAGGTTTCTGAACTTTTTAAAAAAAAAAAAAATTTTTTTTTTTATGCAGATGTGAACCCCCGGGTTTTGGAAATTTTAAATTTTAAAATTATATTTACTTCGTGTACAACCAAAGGATTAAATCCCGGCACCATATCCCGGAAAACAAGACTGGGGGTAGATGACATTTAAGTGGCCCTAGGGAGAGTCTGCCATTTTTCTAAGATAATTAAATTACAACCCGTGGGGTTCTCATACAAAAGTAAAGAATTTTTTTCCAAAACCCCTTTTAAAACCCCATTCATGTTCCCTGCCCGGGTCAGCTCCTGTCACTTTCCCGGTCATAAACTAATGTAAAAAAATTTGGGGAAAACCCAAAAGCATGTAAGGAAGGCTTTTTTTTCACTGAATTTACTTTTTTTAAAAGAATTTATTTAGGAAAAAATTTATTAAATACCCCTTTTTGGGGGATTCCCCGTCAACATTACAAATGGGCAAAAAAACCCCCCTTTAAGGGGGCTTTTGGGGGTGTTCCCGGGATGGGCAATGGTTTTGGGCCCTGTATGTGGGTTTGGGGTGGTATAAAAAATGGCGCACAAAAGGGTTTGTTAGGTCTCTTTCCCCCCCATCCTTCCTGCCCCACCTAAACCCCCCTCCTATCCCCCTTTTTCTTAATTTTGTTTCCTTTTTTTAATTTTTTTATATATAGTTTTTATTTATAAACAACCTTTGTAATTAAATCCTTTAACCCCCTTAAAGGGCCCGGGGTTTTTTTTTTTTTGACACGTTTTGTTTTCCCTCCTGCCCTTCCGAAAGCCTTTAAAACCTTTTTTTTTTACACCTATAAAAGACATATGAAAGGGGTTTTATTTTGCGGGACAAAATGTACTTTTTTAATGGGGGTTATTCACTAAACTAAAAGAACATACTGGGGGAAAAAACAAAAAAAAATTTTCCCAAGGGGGGGCAAATTGTGAAAAATTTAAAGGGATTTTGCCCTTTTTTGCATGGGTTTTGCTTTTACGGGGTTCCCAAACTTCAGTCAATTTCAATGTTTTTCTGTTTTTTACCCGGTTTTGATATGCAAACCGGGGAAAAAAAAAAAAAATTCTATATGAACAGAGGAATTTTTTACCA
Source organism: Phyllomedusa bahiana (assembly GCA_025379985.1). NCBI lineage: Eukaryota > Metazoa > Chordata > Amphibia > Anura > Hylidae > Phyllomedusa > Phyllomedusa bahiana. The sequence goes on along the minus strand of JAODAL010012907.1, from coordinate 51,670 downwards.
AAATTTTTCACTGCAAATAAAAAACCCTGTTAAAAAAAAACCCTTTTCTAGGGTATTTTTAAAAAAAATTTAAAATCTAAACCCCTATTTTTACCCCGCAAAACCTAATTTAACCCCGGGATACTGTTACACTATCGCCCGTGGAGTAATCGCCCGAAAAAAAGAGCGCTCCGCTTTTTTGGAAAACAATGTCCCCTACATCGTGTATAAACACTTTAAATCCCAAAAACAAACCCGACGGTTTTCCCCCGTACAATTCCAGGGGTTTATCAGGGGTTAAAATTTCTCACTCTGGGAAAAAGAATTCGCTATATACCACGAATTTTCTTCAAAAACATGTACTTCCAAATTAGATAAGTGAAAAATGATAACTTTGTCAAGTGCTGCCAGGTATAAAGCGATAGTTCCCCCCAGGGACCCCCCTAAATACCCTGGCAACCCCGATTTAAAAGGGAAACAGAGCATAAAAGTCCTTTTTTTCCCCCCTTTTTATGTCTTTAAAAGGCCCCGCAGTTATAATAAACAATTTCCCCTGTTTTACGAATTGATGTAACACTATATACCTGATTCAGGTTTTAACCCCTGAGCGTATGTGTATACTTTCCGGGTCTTTTTTTTTAAAGGCGTTCCCGGGTGTTAAACTTTTGGGGATGTCCGGAAGTGAGACACCCTTGGGGCACCTTAAAAATTTGTATCGCCGGAAAAAGACACCCCCCCATGCGCCGGGAAAACCCCCCGGACCACGCGGGGCCTGGCTTTATAACCCAAAACCAAATCGCATGGTTTGAAGGGAACAAAAAAGTGCCCCCATCCCTTTAAAGCTTTCCCAGATTTAACTTCCCCAAACCCACAAAACAAAGAAAGCGCCAGGTTCAAAAGAATCCTAGCTACATTTAACCCACTAACTATAAACCGGGGGGAAAAACTGCCCTTTTGAAAAAAGTACTTTTCTTTACTCCACATTATCTGCCATAATATTTTTATAAATAAAAGACTAAAGTGGCGGGACATTTTATAATTTATTTTAATTTGAGCAAATGTTTTTATAAAAGAACACATATAAAATTTAAAAGGGCTTAAAAAAGGGCCAAAAAAAAGGAAAAATTTGGGGGTTTCAAAAATTCAATTGTCCCAGCTGACGTAAATTATCAAAACTGTAATTTAAACAATTAAAATAATGGAAAAAAATTTAAAAATAGACACCCGATACATGTTCATTGGGCAGACTTTAAAAGAACAATAGGGTCCTCATTTTGGGGTTGGGAAAAAAGAGCAAAACCAAAGAAAACAGGGGCCAAAAAGGGGAAACCCATTCTATAAAAAACCAAATTGCAAAGTCTTTTTTAGGCCCTTTTGGGTTTGGGCGAGCCCAAAGCGGAAAAACCCTTGGGCCTCCTTAAACAGGATTCGTCTATTTCCCCCTTTCCCCCCCTTGGGGGACGGTCCCCACAAATTCCAAAAACAAAAAAACGCAGAGGGTTTCCCCTTTCACCAATTTTGATATTCCCCCATATGTCGGGTAATGGGTGTCCTTTTAATTTTTTTATATCCCCCCCGATGGGTTCCCCCCACTCTTCTTTTAAATATTCTCCTTGTTTTTCCCAAAGTAATTGAGTTTTGGGCCCCGGGGCATGTACACATGTAAACTACTCCTTCTGTGTTTCAATTTGGGAAAGTCACGAAAAAAAATTTTTTTCCATTTGAGGCCCTGTAAAAAATTTTTGTTTGTTGGGACATATGGGGGCAGGTACACATCTCTGCCCCCATTTGGGAAAATACCCTTTGGTCCCCCTTTTCTAACCAAAAAACCTTGAGGGGGGGTTTTTTGTATTTTTGGGATATGGCCAGTCCATCTTTTATGGATCTACCCTCCAAAAAGTTATCGAGGGGGTTGAGGGAAAAATATCCCTCTAGATCCTGATCCAACAAACAAAAAACCCCCAAAATTTTTTTGAGGAAAAAATGAAATTTTACATTTCTGTCCCTCAAAGGTTGCAAAAATTAAGTGCTTCTTTGGTCTCTTTGTCTCCCGAGAATTGCCCCGTAGTAAAAGGGTTGGGCCTGTTTTGGTTTTTTTGAAAGCCTAAAGGCTGATTCCAGGGCCCTTTTTTGGATAAACCCTCGTTAAGAAAAACTCTTCTAAACATACCCCCACTGTCCTTAAAGTCCTCGTCTCTGGGCAGTTTCTCTTAAAAACCCCCAGAAAATTGACCCTTTTGGGATTTTCCCCTCTTTTCAGGGTTTAAAGGATGGTTTAAATTTTTTCCCGTGTGCAAAAATGTTAGTTGCTTGGGTTTTCCTAACATACCCTTTTGTATATTACCATTCAGATCTTTAAAATTAAAAGGACTCCAGGAAAGGTTTAAAAACTTCCTCATTTTAAATGTGAAGTGCATACCCATAATTTTTTTTTGTTGGGTTGTCCAAAAAAACTCCCCAAAAATGACCCTTTTTGTGCCCTCCCAGAGAATGATATGTCATCAATGTACCCCCCCCAAAATAATAATCTGGGGGGGCCATTGGGCTTCTCCCCGGGTTGGGGGTACCCAGGGGGGGTTTTGGGGGGCCCCCCACCCCCAGGAAAAAAAAAAGATTTGATAAGTGGGAGCGCAAAAGCTCCCCATTGGGAAAGGGCCCCTGAACTGGTGGAAAGGGCTTGTTTAAAAGAAGACAAAGTAATTTTTGCCGTAGCACAAAATTTTTAAATCTAATTAAAAAAAAGCAATTTTGCGCTGAAATTCTTAAATTTTTTGTGGACAAAAAATATTCGACCGCCTGGAGCCCTCTTTCGTGTGGGATATTACTATACAGGCTTTCAACGTCTATGGAGCCTAATAGTACCTCTTTATCAACAGCAATCCCATCCAGTCTACGCAGAAGGTCAGAAGTATCTCTTATATAAGATGGCAATGTTACTACGAAATCCTGTAAGATGTTGTCTATATAAATCCCTACATTTTGCGTAATTGATCCTACACCTGAAACTATGGGTCTGCCTTTAAGCGGGGTACAGCCCTTATGGATCTTAGGGATAGAATAAAAAGTCGGTATTTGGGGATTAGAAGGCATCATGAATTTAAATTCTGTGTGTGATATAAGGCCCATCTCTAAACCCTCCACGAGTATCTTTTCTAATTCCATAGTGAAAGTTGTTGTTGGATCCATAGAAAGAATACCATAATATCTTTTGTCCTTAAGAAGATCGTTACACATCTGTTTGTACATGTCATGATTTAATATAACTATATTTCCCCCCTTATCGGAGGGTTTTATAATTATAGACTTGTCTCGTTCCAGTGCTGACAACGCTTCTGATTCCTCTCTACTGAGATTATTGTGAAATGGTAATCTCTGTTCGCCAAGATTACGTAATTCTTTTGAGACTATTTGCAAGAATAAATCAATTTCACGTGTATCCAGCTGACTCGGGGGCATTCTCCTACTTTTAAGTTTCAATTTAGTTTGTCCCTCTCTGATTTCTTCCTCCTCCATAAGGGACACTAAAGTACGTATGCCTTCCAAATCTTGTGTCGTGACGCCCAACTCCTGACATTCGATCTTATCTTTGATTTTAAAAAATTTATGCCACTTGAGCTTACGCACAAATAGATGTACATCTTTGATCCATGAAAAATCACTATACTTGGTGGTAGGCACAAAAGTCAAGCCCCTCTGTAGAATCTGTAATTCTCTACTACTTAATTGTCTATCTGTAAGATTGATTATCTGATGCTGATCTGGTATTATTGTTTCTGACGATGTCTCAGGCCAGATGCAGGGCCTCTCCATCCCTCTAAAAAAGGGGGGGGTGTATTGGAGTTGCCAGAGGATGAGGAGGCATAATAATCCATATGTACTCCCCTTCCTCCTGAATTTTGGCGTGGACCCCATTTTCTAGGTCTAGTCCCTCTTGTTCCCCTAGATCTCGTAGTAGTTTGTGAGTTGGTATCTGAAGATTCAGCGTCTGATGACAATAGTTCTCTAGTAGTAGTGGGCTTCGATTTTAAAAAATTAAAGGCTCTCCCTTCTTTAAATTCTTGGAGGTCCCTTAGATATTGTTTACGTTTCCGTGCCTTCAATCCTGTCTGGTATTTCTCTATAGAGTTTTGTAGGCTTTGTTCTCTCCTAGTGAAATCAGGATCACCTCTAAGCTTTGATGCCTGTTCTATCAAATTATTTAGCGTTGTAGAGGTACTTTCTAATGTTTTATTTTCCTCTTTTAATAGAATTTTCATAAGTCGTACTGAACTATCTATAAGTTCTGTTTCCCACTCTGCCAACAAAGATTCAGACTGTGATCTAATGGCAGGTGTTATATAGATTCTAAGTCCACTAGGAATAATACGTGATTCAATATAATGCTCTAATGTTTGTGCCTCCCACCAATTGCATCCGGCAATACCAAACATGTAGGGTTTCCGTTATGTTTTGGTACCGTAAAAAAATTCCAAACTTTTTCTATTTTTTAAATTTGCGCCGCTGCGCCAGGTTGTGCGACCAATAACTTTTTTGTAATAACACCTACGGACGTCAGTGAGGGGCATTCCTTGTGGGCTGAAGTGTACTTTTTATCGCTAGCAGTTTGGAATGCATGCGACTTTTTTGATCACTTTTATTCCATTTTTTAAGTGACATAAAATGACCAAAAAAACGCAACTTTATAGATCGGACTTTTTCGGACGCGACGATACCAAATATGTGTAACTTTTTTATTTTTTTATTGTTTTTATTTGTAAAATGAGGAAAGGGGGGTGATTTGAACTTTTAATCCTTTTTTTTTGTACTGTAAAACTTTATTTATATTTTTTTTTACTTTAACATTGAGGCCAACTATGGTGCTTGACCACTAGGTGGCACGATTGTCAATACAGTCTAATGCATTGCAGAGGCAATGCATTAGACTGTCCCATGATGGCGGTTTCCCCACTTCCTGTCTGCGGACGGACGTGGGGGCAAACCCGGACATGGGAGGGTTGTGAGCCTTCCCAAGGCTCCCCACTGCCATGTCCGGGGGTCGGATCGTTGCAGCTATGCTGCGACGGTGCCGATGACCCTGACGATCGGTGCGCGGCACCAATCATCATTCATTCAGACGCCGCGGTGTCTGACGGGTTAAACAGCGCGGGCGGGCGACGCGGCCTGTGCGCGCTGTAACGGCCGGGTGTTAGCAGCGATTATCCGCTAACACCCGGCGGCTGTGCGGGGGGGTTGCGGAGCGATCCCCCTGCACAGCCCCTTATGGACCTTGGGACCTACTCATACGTCCAGGGTCCTTAAGGGGTTAAAGATCCAGTTGTACTTAATCAGTTATTAAAGCACCCCAAAACCCAGCAGATTCTACATCGGGTCCAAATATTGGGAATATGTAATTTATAATGATGTAGATCATAGCATGGCTGTAACAGTGACAGTGATTTAATATTTTCCATCTAATTCATATGCACTGTGTTATTAAAAGTAACAGCACTAAATGTTGTCACAGGAAGGCACTTTTTTAACTTCCTTTTACCTGTTTATTACTGGAGGGTCTCCAACTCTAGCCATAGGTGGAAGATCTGGGATGGGTGGCCACCGGGGCATCTTCATACTTCAACCTTTGTTTGTGGTGGTTTCCTCTGCAGATGTTGTCACAGCTGTAATAGACTGGGTTCTCTTCCAGCTATGATAGTGAGACCACTGCTGATGGTCCCACTTGTTCATATTGGTCCCCCTCGATTTTCTTCTGTAGGTGCCTCTAATTCCACCGATGTACATCATAATTCACAGTGGACTCCACTAGGCTCTTTTACTTTTTGAAGCTTCCTAGAGCTCTAAAGAAAAGATAACAAGTTAGCTATCACAGTACCAACAAAGGAGGCAGATTTACAAAAAAAGAGAGGTAGATGAGTAGATAGATAAGAAGACAGAAAAGTAAATTGATACAATAGATCTAGAAAAGTAAAAAATAGATATATAACAGCATAGAAAGGCAGCACTCTGTTTAAGATGCACAAAGCACGGTGTGCCAGTAAAAAAGGATAAAGATCACAGTCTGTAACGTTCAACAAAATAAAGAATAAATCAATGTGAAAAACATGACTTTGTTCCATCATGTCACTGTCATGGAGTATTGTCCAGTTTAATTAAAAATGAAAAAATATGCTACTAGTGCACAATAACATAAAAAAAGTATACTGACCTTCCTCCGTTATTTCGGTCTTCAGTTAAACTTTTGTCTTCTTCCAAGCAGGATGTTACTGCTTCAGCTGTTGATTGGCTATAGCTTTCACACGCCAATCGCTTACTTCACCATTCAGAAGTTAACAACTCTGAAAGAAATTGATTGTAAAAAATATTTTTTGCCTTGGGAGATCAAAAAAATGAACAAAATTTTTACTTTTGTCTTTTAGCATACTAAACAAACAATCACAAAACCTGCATTATTGCCTGAAAATAAACCTGCACATATGCTGATAAATGTGCTTGTTAGAGTCTGCACAGTTTTTGACTTTATGAAATGGCGCTTTGTGCTCCAGAGCTGTACTTCCTTCCTGCTGTAACTATGCAAAATCAATTACACTTCCTTCTTCTTCCTTTCATCCCGGTCAGACTTGGGTATCTTGCATATACTACTCTTATACTCACCCCCTTGTGCCTCAATTGTCTACTTACATACCCTTATGCCACTTATGTCCACATAAGAGCCCTATTGCATATCGGGAAAAAACTGGGCAAATTTATCAATTTATTGTTCATTTCAGGCTTCAGTCCCTTTTAAATATTAAAGTTACTAAATATATAGTGCAGAAATAAAAAATGTGGCTTGGTAGAATTATTTTTTTTTAAACAAAAAGGATCAAAACCTTAATTTTTCATATTTCTATAACAAAGTCCAGTCACATAGGGGGGCATGTATGAAAATAGTCCAAAGACTTTCTTTGTTGACAATGGCAACCAATCAGAGCTCTAATTTTTTCAGAGCACTATATGAAATAAAATGGGAGTGTTGGTTTCTATGGGCAACAAAGAAAGTCTTAGACCAAGACAGTTTTCATACATGTGGCCCATAGTTTTGATCCCCAGCTAATTTCCAGATTAGGCACAGTGTGCAGCATGGCCAGTCACTCAATAAAGTCCTAACAGGTTGTCATAGGTGTTTGAAGCCATCCTGACTGCATACCACAGCTGCTGAAGGATGTGTGTGTGGGGGATTCATAGAGTGAACACCATGAACGAGGTGGTCCCACAGATGCTGAATTGGGTTCATGTCTGGGGAATTAGAGGTCAGGCTGGGACTTGTAAGTCTTGGTCAAGCTCTTGCAACCAATAATGGACATGTCTAGCTGTGTGCCTTGTCACATTGTTTTGCTGTAAGATCCCACCTGTCCCAGGGAAGACAATCAGCATGTATGGGTGCATGTGATCTGCAAGGTGGGATTCTTACTTTAATCACTTGAGATTGTATTCCACGTGGATGAATGAGTGAAAAGAAGGCCATGAAAGCATTCCCCAAACCATATTGCTACCACCATCAACTTATGTTCTTCCAGCAATAGTTGCAGGATGTTTGTTGATGTTTCTGATCTGAAACATAACTAGATGGAGAATGCAATCCTTTGCCAATCAGCAGAGGACCAGTTCCAATACAGCCATGAAAACAGAAGCCTTTTCTACTTTACCAGAGGTGTAGTGACCATCTATCTGCTTCAGAGCCCCATAAACAGTAGGGTTCACTAAGATATTGTGTCAGATACATGTCTGGTAGCCCCCCTCCCGTTTATTTTGGAGGTGTGCTTCCTGGATGTAGTGCACTGTAGCGTCTTCCTATGTAACAAAATAAACGATCCTTTTACAATAATATTGTTTGGGACATTTCTGTAGAAAAATATAGGTGAATAAACATCACCCTGCACTGCTATTTTACCCATGATAGCAATGAGAGATGTGTGTGCAGACAGCCACCTTATATATCTACCAGGCCAGCTTACCACACATGATTTCCCTCATGAGCTATGTACTGGCATCGTCAAAAATAGGAAGTGGCCATAATAATATGACTCAGCTGTATATGTTCTTGTTTTTTGGTCCTGTAAACTGTGCTGAGTGTTAACAGAAAATTTTACAGGAAGCATCCCTTTATGCCCACTGTAGAGATTAGGGACACTAAGGCTGGGTACATACATCACTTTTTTCAGCTCTTTTCTGAAATCAAGGCAAAAACTACAGTATTTTTACACAATTTTGAAAAAGTGATATAAAAACCCCAACCTGAACAAAGCACAAAAACTGACCTATATCACGGGCGATCACACTAACAAGGAGCGTGGTAATATTAACAATGTACCCCGAAAGTCAATGCACCAGCAAAGAATCTTAAAAAAATATATATTAAAGAATGATAAAAATGACATTTAAAGATGGGAATGGATCAAAAGCAGCAACCAGGGTGGTGACTAGGATATAGGATGACGCCATCAAAGTATAAGTACAGAATAGCACAAAAACCATGTTCTGACCACAACATTAACATACTAGGCCACATTTATCAAAACTGTCTAACAGTAAGACTGTCTTTGTTGCCCATAACAACCACTCAGAGCTCAGCTTATATATTATATATAGCAGTTCAAAAATAAAAGCTGAGCTTTGATTGTCAGTATGGACAACAAAGGCAGTCTTACGATTAGTTTCGAAAAATGATGCCCATTGTGTGAAGCCAGCTGAAAGCTTATGCTTAAAGGGGTTGTCTCACTACATTAATTCATGTTACCTCAGTCCTGTTTTCTTGGTTTCACTTTGAATTAAGGGGCGTGTTTACTGGCTTCTACTAGGCTGCAGTAGAAGCCAGGTCTGTAGCTATAGCAACCAGTGCTGGTAGCCTATCAGGAGAGATTGAACAGGTCTGTAGCTATAGCAACCAGTGCTGGCAGCCTATCAGGAGAGATTGAACAGGTCTGTAGCTATAGTGACCTGAGGAGCTGATGCAGCCCATACAAGAGGGGAAATCTCAGAATAGGTAGGACACTGTTGTAACGGTCTTAGGTAGAGCTGTAACGGTTCTAGGTAGTGGATCCACTGGGCCAACACAAGCGATGGTGTAAGCCACACCAGGAAGCGGAGTCTAAGTGGGTCCCGATTTTCACCAGAGCAAAAGAGTGGTGGACTTGCTGCGGCGGGATTCCACCAGGTCGCTACCCCTGATGTGACTTGCTTGCGGCGGTAGCCAAGGCGTAACACAGTACCGAATCGGGAGGCAAACTCGTAGTCAGGGACGGGTTTAGAAGGTCAGAGCAGGCAGCGAAGGATCGTGGTCGAAGAACGTTAGCCGGAAGGACTGGTACACAGAAAAGGCAACCGGAACATAGAAAGGGCTTCCTCGCATAGGTATGGGCGCTATGGAATCGGCGAGTACTCGGAAGAGGTGGAGCCATTATATAGGGTCAGCGGCCGGCAATAGCAATTACCGGCGCGCTGGCCCTTTAAATTTGACAGAGCCAGCGCGCGCCCTAAGGAGCGGGGACGCGCGCTCCGGCTCGCAGACGGCAGAGACAGAGCAGGAGCATGGTCGGGTAAGGAAGGGTGCCCGAGGGAGTGGGTGCGCCCGCGGACAGCGGGGCCACCCGCCCCGAGCGCAAAGGGGACAACGGGGTTACGAGCGCGCCTGCAGCCCGGACCACGGGCTGCGGCGCTGCTCGTGACAACTGTTAATGGACACATACTGCAAAGTGACTTGTCTTTGCAAGATCTTTAACATGTAGTGAGACAAACCCTTTGACTAACCTTGTTAACAATAGGCTTTGCTTGAAGCGTCTGAGCCCTAATACAAAATGTGTTACTCGGACCCTAAACTGCTGAATGTCATTTATAACACTGGTTTCACTCTCCTTTTGGGCCCTATCATAATCTAAAGACAGGTACAACTGCAAATTTTACACCACTATGCAGTCTCAGATTAGCCCCATTGGGAGTTAGTTGACCCTTAAACCAATAAATTGGAGTACCTGTTGACGAGCTCCCTGTCCAGGTCAATCACCAAGAGACAATGATTTAAATTTGCACCATTTTTTTTTCTTTCCATGAATCCACACCCCTTGTGTCAGATGTGGTGCAGAAGTGTCTAAAAACACTCTAAAACATAGATTTGGTATAAAGCATATACGCACCAGAATTCTGTTGCAATGTATCCATTAAAAATTCTTCATCCATCCAGCATTTGTCCACAAAAAGGGCAAATAATAATAGTAGTAGCATGTTCATGTATATGTGGTGGGCCGTGAGGTCGAGCAGCGAAGAAGAGGATGGGAGTGGTAGTGGCTTGCACTTGGCCTCTCACACTTGTCGCGGTGGCTGTCACTCCCGCTTTCTCATGCCTCTCATGCTTTCCCTTGGCCTCAGCACAGTGGTGGGGGGAACCTGCAGCTTGAAGTAGATGTTACCAACTCCCGGGCACACTTCATTATGGAGTGGCAGTCCTCTCTTGCTGTATGGCTGTTGTGGTGTTGTAGGGAGGCACCCATGATGTTATGCAGGTGAAAGCAGCACTTGGAGAGGGGTTAATGTTGAAACATGAACAGTCCTTTTTATTTACTGGCAAGATGATATACACAGACTTTCTTTTGCTTTCATTGCACTCCTTTCTCCACAAGTGTTGCAGCTGGCAGCCATACAGTTCCTTTTTAAATGGTCCCTTATTCGGATGCAGTCTTGGTACTACATGGAGTTCTCTAACCCCAGGAAAAAAGACATCCCATAGCAACTCCAGATAGACTTCAAGGGGATAGATGCCAAGCCAAAGGAAAAACAACTGGACACCAGTCTGGGCGGTAGGCCAACAGGGGACTTCCTATGCTCTACTTCTCATATATACTCCCTAGTGTACCTGTCTAGGGTTTCCTTCATGCTGTTCCGGGTAGCTACTCCATCCAAAGATTGCCTTGACTCTTTCTAGAAAGCTGTGGCCAATAAATAGTCCACGGACATACCAGCTGCAGTCTGGCAGAGGTCCAGGTCCGCTGCCGGCCCCCTTGTTTCACAGATAAGTCAGCGCGGCGCCTCTGTGTCAGCTGGGTGCCGGGGGCCCGCGATTCTCGGCGAGTCACACAGCTGCGTTCAACGTTTGCCTAGATAATTTTAAACACACTTCACCTGCGCAGCCACGCTGTGATTGCCGGAGCCGCGCATTCTTCTCTCTGGCCTCACTGATTCAAATTGACTCCTTCCTGCTGTTGTCAGAGTGCAGCGGCGCGGCCGGAGAGAAGAAGGCGTAGCTCCGGCGGTCACAGCGCGGCTCCAGCAGTCACAGGGCAGCTGCGCAGGTGAAGTGAGTTTAAAGCTATCTATGTACACGTTGAGCGCAGCTGCGCAAGTAAAGAGAGTGTAAAACTTTCTATGTAAACGTTGTATGGAGCTCAGCTAGTACCCGGAGCATGGACGCTCCCTGAGCCCCTACTGTAATAAATGTGACGCCAGCCTCTGATATGTGTGGGGCCCCCTCAACTCGCTCAAGGGACCCCCCACCCTGGCTGTTTAGGGATCCACAGAAGGGCACCCCTCCCCAGTCATTTAGGGCCCCACTGGAAGCTCGCCTCCACAGTCATTTAGGGTCCCACAAGAGGTCTCCCCCTCCCCAGTCATTTGGGGCCCCACTGGAAGCTCCCCTCCCCAGTCATTTAGGGCCCCACTGGAAGTTCCCCTCCCCAGTCATTTAGGGCCCCACTGGAAGCTCCCCTCCCCAGTCATTTAGGTCCAAAAGGGGGGGAACTCCCCCTCCCCAGTCATTTAGGGTCCCACAAGTGGTCTCCCCCTCCCCAGTCATTTAGGGCCCCACTGGAAGCTCCCCTCCCCAGTCATTTAGGACCCCACTGGAAGATCCCCTCCCCAGTCATTTAGGGCCACAATAATATCAAAGACATCATTATTTGGGTTCAAATTGCGATGCACTTTTTCAAATTGATCAATTCTCATCATTACCTCAACAGGATCATCACGCAAACTAATGTGCCCTAATTCCTTACTCAGAGCCTGTATTTCTGTACTAGACAAAGGTTTGCACACTGTGGTTTCAGAGATAGTCAGACCCATAGAATCAACTTGCCTTTCTGTAGTAACTGGTGCCATTTTAGCATAATCACAAACATCCTCATCATTCTCTTGCTCTACATGATTCCAACCACCAACATCCTTATGCAAAGGCACATTAAATACAGCAACAACAGCACTCTGTCTGCCTAACTGATGCTTCAAATGTTCTATCTGAGACAAACATGAAGAATGATCAACAGGTTCATAACTAGAAGTAGCCAACATCCTAATAGCAGCCTGTGCATCCTTCAATCTTTCAATTAATCTCTCATTTTCCATGCGCAATTCCTTATTCTCCTCTAAACTTTTCTGATGCCCAAGACCTAGAGCTGTAGCATTTTGAGCAGAGATATGCAACAATTCAATACGTTTACTTAATTCGCTCACTTGCTCTCTAATGCCTCCTTTTGAACAAACACCAACTTAGACTGCTCAGCTCTCCAATATGCAGCAAAAACAAGGGCCGACTTCGCTTTACTCTTAGACAATTTCTTCTCACTAATCATTACATTAACATAACTTTGAGCCTCACACCACGGGTCAATTGATTCTTTCATTACCTGGATAATTGCATCAGTATTCTTAACCTTGACAAGTTTCTTTTTCAAACCTTCCATTGTTCAATTTACAGTCAGACAATACAACAGTAACAAACCCCCAACACTGATCTACCTCACAAGGCACTGCTAGCAACAACTAACAAAACCACAATTACCAACCCAAAATACTGACCAAATGATTCTGGATATATATATAATATACACAGTTATTGATATACTTACCAGCCACACCTATTCCCCTCCTGCCTGGCTCGCCAAATATGTAAGAAATATTAATTATTATTAACAATATTAATATTCAAGAATACTAATATTGAACAACAACAATATTCCCACCTAGATTCTCAGGGGATGGTCAGCAAAGTAAAAACACACCAACAACAAAATGTATTAAAAAGAGATTATATATTATCCAGAATTAAATGGGGTACAATGGGGTAAAAACATTAAAATCATACACCACACAAGGTTATAAATCATAAATCAAGTACAGGGAAAAACATATATATTAACCCTAATATAAACACCTCTACAAAACACACCCTGGGAAAAACACAGTAACCAGCACAGAAATTGCAAACAATTATATCACAAACTGTGAAACAAACAACAACAATAATTTCATATATGGAGATCTATGAGTATATCTACCAATCTGGAAAAGGTTCCCTCTGGACTCTCTGAGAGATTCCTAAAACACTCTTCCCAAGAGTCCCTCAAGAGTGCTCCCTTCAGTCATCTAACTTATGTCATTTTTTCCTTCTGATCTCAATTTTCCCACCATTAAGAGGAAGCAATCTCTCTCCTTTGATCAGTTTTGGGGTAATAAACACCTCTATGATAATTGTGTGCTCATCCTGATATATCTCCTGTGATCAATCCTGGGGCAATAAACACTACTATGTTATTGTGTCTATCCTGTTAAGACCTTTTGCCCCTGTGGGCAAATTATCCAGTAGACACATGCAAATGGGGTATGGGCACTCTTCATCAATTAACTCCCCTGATTGCATCCTATTCACCTGGCAAAATTCGTTCTAAAGGAAATAAGCGTTCTGTGTCATGTAAAGGCCTTTGATACTCTAATTGTCTCCCCTCCCCAGTTATTTAGGGTCCCACAAGAGGTCTCCCCCTCCCCAGTCATTTAGGGCCCCACTGGAAGTTCCCCTCCCCAGTCATTTAGGGCCCCACTGGAAGCTCCCCTCCTCAGTCATTTAGGGCCCCAGTGGAAGCTCCCCTCCCCAGTCATTTAGGGCCCCAGTGGAAGCTCCCCTCCCCAGTCATTTAGGGGCCCACTGGAAGCTCCCCTCCCCAGTCATTTAGGGCCCCACTGGAGGCTCTCCTCCCCAGTCATTTAGGGCCCCACTGGAAGATCCCCTCCCCAGTCATTTGGGGCCTCTCAGGCCCCCCCCCTCAGCTGTCTAGGGCCCTGTAGAAGGACCCACAGCCATTTAGGGTCTCCATGAAGGCCACCCCCCCCAGCTGTTTAGGGTCCCCTGGAGGCCGCCTTCCCCAGCTGTTTAGGGCCACCCTGCGGGCCACCTCTACAGCCATCTAGGGACCCCTTGGAGGTGATCCCCACAGAGGTTTCAGACAAGATGTCACTTGTGAGTCACTAAATGCAACTGCACTGTGTGCGAAGCACCTGTGTACACTGGTAGCTACCACTATATGGTCACTGTATGGAGGTAATATACAGTCTGCAGAGTCTGTGTACACTGGTATATACCACTATATGGTCACTGTATGGAGGTTATATGCAGTCTGCAGAGTCTGTGTACACTGGTGTCTACCACTATATGGTCACTGTATGGAGGTAATATACAGTCTGCAGAGCCTGTGTACACTGGTGTCTACCACTATATGGTCACTGTATGGAGGTGATATACAGTCTGCAGAGCCTGTGTACACTGGTGTCTACCACTATATTGTCACTGTATGGAAGGAATATACAGTCTATAGAGCCCGTGTACACTGGTGTCTACCTCTATATGGTCACTGTTTGGAGGTAATATACAGTCTGCAGAGCCTGTGTATACTGGTGTCTACCACTATATGGTCACTGAATGGAGGTAATTTTGGTCTGTGTATAATGGTTGATATTCAGTAACAGTACAGTGGTATTATTCAGTATCTTTATGATGATGATGTAGCGGTATTATTTGGTCTTTGTATATTGTTGGTGTTTGGTTATATTGGTCTTGGTATGCTGATTTGGTGAGTAACATTATAGAAGTGACACGCTGTGACCATGTGGCGGTGTTTGCTGGTCCTTGCATACGTATTGACCTGCACAATTTAGATGAAATGTACATTGTAAAATCTAACTAAATCCAAAAATAATGGCGTAATTGCATTTTTTTTTTCTGGGGTGGGGGGGGGAGGGTTTTGCTGGGTGGGGTTGATGAGGGGGAGGGGCCCAGATGCTTCAGCTGTATGGGGCCCTGAAATTTCTAATGGCGGCCCTGCCGCACTGGAATTGTACGAAGCTATAGATTTAGGCACATTACTGCTGGAACAAGTATAGCACTTTCAAAGTGGTTTACCTGAGCCAGAAATGTCGTACTGGCGCTAGAATGCGCCTGATTTATGACCTCCTGTAGAGCAGATTCCTAAATCAGGCGCATTCTAGGCTATAATTATGCACATATTAAACGCCACATTTCATACATGCCACTCTACATATACAGGTTACACTGACATTATAAACACCCTGCCCTGATATTTCTTTCTTGGGTAGTAGGAAATTCTTAGCCTTGTGTCTTCTCCATGGCAGGCGGTGAATTCCTGTTCGCCTGCATACCATTATTTGAGCATACAGCCCTGTCCTGATAAACATCAAGGGCAGACAGCTATTACACAAAAGGGAAACCATGTTAAATAACATCATGACAAGTGAGGGGGACACACATTATGTTGGAATTACAGTACTTACATGATAATACCATATAATCATCATCCAGTTTTTAGTATATGTTCCGCAACAAAAAGTAAATGAACCCTTTGGACTCTCCTGAATGTCTGCATTGTTTACTAATAAAATGCAGTCTGTTATCTAAGGCCCTATTCACATTACATTTTACGGCTTTGTTTCTAATATCCACCTTTAAAAAAGGTATCCTGACGTATTCTATTACATATAAAGAAAACAATTGGACTTTTGGGCTACATGTGCTCTGGCTCCCATTGCTATACAGTGGTAAACACAATAACCAACCTTTTCAAAAACATTTCAAAACATCTGACCAACAGAATTTATTAATATTCTAATTTTTACAATTGATCGCCTATTTCCTTATGTACACACAGTACCCCAAATCATATCTTTATAGGTAAGTGATTCACATATTTATTTAGTGTGGCAAAGGGAAATCAGACCTGCATCTCTGTATTGTACATGTATTGTATTATACTCGTGGACATGGTGGTGACCATTGCTACAGGTCTTCTTCTCAGTCCTTTAGCAGAAGCTAAACAATAATAGCTGTTTTGGTGCGAATTATAGAAACAAAGGGGGATGTGTATGAAATCTGTCTAGATGTAAGACTGTCTTTTTTGTCCATAGCAATCAATCAGAGCTCCCCTTTCATTTTTTTTCAGAAAGGGGAGCTATATTTGGTTGCTATGGGTAACTAAGTCTTACACCTAGACAGATTTCATACATGTGGCCCAAAATGTTCCATGCAGGACTGGGACAAGATATTCTGGTGCCCTAGGCAAATAAGGCATAGACCACCCCATCTCCTCCCGCAAGGGAAAATGTAGCCCACGCTATACCTCCTTGCATCCTCTTTTCTGCCTAGGGTAAAGTGGCAGTCGCCTACCCGTAGTTCCATGTACCATGAGGATCTCCAAGATGTAGCGTAAGGGTATGTCCCCATGACAAAGGTTTTCAGTTGGTTTTACAGACAGTTTACAGATTTGAAAACCGTCTGTAAACCGACTGTCAACATTTTAAATTGATTTAAATAGAAAATCCGTGCAGCAGTCTACATTGAATGGATTTTCCACCTGATGGTTTTTAACACCGCCAGCATAACGAAAAACTTAGAACATGTTCATTATTCTGCTCAGTTTCCGGGCAGAATATGAACATGTCAGTGATTGAGGGGGGTGGGCAAATCCGCAAACTGCGGACAAAACCGTCCCCCAAAAGCACTGAACGATGTCAAAATACCATCTGGATTCTTTTTATCAGAATCCGCAACCCAATTTTACTCAAGATCTTACAGGAGACATATCCATCAAAGTCTTCTGATATAAGTGGCTACTCATAATTGCTGACTGGTCTGACTGTCAAGGGTTGTCCAGCAAAGAACAATTATTCTTTAATGCGGGTTTGGACTGGCCCACAGGGGAACAAGGGAAAACCCTGATGGGTGCCTGAGCATGGCAGACCTGGAGCTGCTTTTAAACTGCTGTGTATCCTTGTGAGAGGCAAAGAGCAAGTGGCAGGATATAAGAGCCATATACAGTTGCTATAGGGTGGGCCAGCAAAATCAACTCCACTGTTGGGCCCCAGAATTAACTCCACCGGTGGGCCCTAGACACTGTAAAGATCCACTATTGTGGATAGTGGGTGGAGTAGTAGTTATGGTGGTAGTGCTCGTGTGGTGCTCCAGGGATCAATAAACAGCAGACCATCAACTCTTCAGGGAATACTTCAGGTTTTTACTCACAGCTCTTCCACTTGTGGATGTTACACTTGTTTTTTTTTTACCAATCATCAACTTCTCTGGGCATTGCACATCACATCATCACTGTATACTACAGACACAACACTTTCAGAAGTGACTCTTGACAACCTCTTTTGATCCCAACCTAGTCCAGCTGTAAAAAGGTGCTGGCATCTGACTTTAACCCCGTCCCAGCCCAGCCGTACAAGATGCTGGAGTCTGGTGACTCAGGACATTCTCTGTCCTCTCTAAGGGTCCCTTGCTCTTCAGCAGTCTCCCAAACTGCCCACCTGCATTTCTATTGTCTGGCCCACTCAACCTTCCTCTCTCTGTGTGTCACTGTTGTCTTTCTCCTTCTATCAGTGACCTCTGCTTTTTTGGTGTTTCTTGCCATTGCTCCATTTTGTTGCTCTGTGCTATTGCTGTGAGTGAGGCTCTTCAGTCTGCCTCCACCTGCCCTGTCTATCGCCGGCTGATAGACAGGGTCCCCTTTTTTCTGCTGCATAGAACTTCCAACTATGTACACATCTCAGAACATAACACAGAACTGAGTGCAGATCAGACAGGCTTACTATTTACCTGTGTAACTTGGCTCCTCCAGTTTCAGCTTTCTGATTGGCTGCTTGCTTATCAGCACCACTCTAATCTCCCACTCTATTCTCAGTTAACCCCTACTGACATCTGAATGACTAAGCACTTCTATATACATTCCTATACTTATGCATATTAACTCCTTCCTATACCAGAGTTACACCAAGATATACATTTATACACTACCAAACAGAAATATACCATTTCATCTCCTTACAGCACCCCAGTCCAACACTGCTATAGTGAGTTCAGAGTGGATAAAAAAAAAGTTAAAAGTTATACATATTTACAGGTCCCTTACTGCTGCCGCTCCAGAGCTATCCAGCGATCTGCTCCTCTTGCCTACCAGGTTCTTGTCCTTTCACTTAAAATGGAGCACAAGCCTCTCATGCGTGTTAGGTCAAGAAGTCACAAGTGAAGGGGAGCTGATTGCTGGGGAGATCCAGATCAGTAATGGTGGGAGACAACATAGGCATCTTTTTTTATTCTTTTTACCCACTTTGGCCACATAGAATAATTATTATTTGCAGGACAATCCCTTTAATCTACAGTCATGGCCAAAAGTTTTGAGAATGACACAAATATGATATTTTCACATGATCTGTTGCCCTCTGGTTTTTATGTGTGTTTTTCAGATGTTTTTTATCACATACAGAAATGCAAGTGCAATCATATTATGATTAACAAAAGCTTTTATTGACAGTTAGAATGAGTTAATGCAGCAAGTCAATATTTGCAGTGTTGACCCTTCTTCTTCAGGACCTCTGCAATTCTCCCTAGCATGCTCTCAATCAACTTCTGGACCAAATCCTGACTGATAGCAGTCCATTCTTGCACAATCAATGCTTGCATTTTGTCACAATTTGTTGGTTTTTGTTTGTCCACCCGTCTCTTGATGATTGACCACAAGTTCTCAATGGGATTAAGATCTGGGGAGTTTCCAGGCCATGGACCCAAAATCTCTGTTTTGTTCCCTGAGCCATTTAGTTATCACCTTTGCTTTATGGTAAGGTGCTCCATCATGCTGGAAGATGCTCTTGGAGGACATTCTGGTACCATTCTTTATTCATGGATGTGTTTTTAGGCAAGACTATTAGAGAGCCGATTCCCTTGGCTGAGAAGCAACCCCACACATGAATGGTTTCTGGATGCTTTACAGTTGGCATGAGACAAGACTGGTGGTATCGCTCACCTTGTCTTCTCCAAACAAGCTGTTTTCCAGATGTTCCAAACATTTGGAAAGGGGATTCATTTAGAGAAAATGACTTTACCCCAGTCCTCAGTAGTCCACTCCCTGTACCTTTGTCAGAATATCAGTCTGTCCCTGATGTTTTTTCTGGAGAGAAGTGGCTTCTTTGCTGCCCTCCTTGACACCAGGCCTTGCTCCATGAGTCTCCGCCTCACAGTGCGTGCAGATGCACTCACACCTGCCTGCTGCCATTCCTGAGCAAGCTCTGCACTGCTGGTAGCCCGATTCCGAAGCTGAAACACTTTTAAGAGACTGTCCTGGCGCTTGCTGGTCTGTCTTGGGCGCCCTGGAGCCTTTTTGGCAACAATGGAACCTCTCTCCTTGAATTCCTTGATGATGCGATAGATTGACTGAGGTGCAATCTTTCTAGCTGCGATACTCTTCCCGTTAGGCCAGTTTTGGCAGTGCAATGATGACTGCACGTGTCTCTTTAGAGAAAACCAGGGTCATCAGAAGAGAAACAATGATGCCAAGCACCAGCCTCCTTTTAAAGTGTCCAGTGGTGTGATTCTTACTTAATCATGACAGATTGATCTCCAGCCCTGTCCTCATCAACACCCGCACCTGTGTTAATGGAGCAATCACTGAAACGATGTCAGCTGGTCCTTTTAAGGCAGGCCTGCAATGAAGTTGAAATGTGTTTTGGGGGAAAAAGTTCATTTTCTAGGCAACTATTGACTTTGCAATTAATTGCTGTTAAGCTGATCACTCTTTATAACATTCTGGAGTATATGCAAATTACCATTATAAAACCTGATGCAGTAGACTTTGTAAAAATTAACATTTGTATCATTCTCAAAACCTTTGGCCATGACTGTACTGTAAAAAAACATATGAAATTTTATCTACAATTTTAATGTTAAGGGTGTGCATAACGAACCGGCTATTTAGGGATTTCTTCTCTCATTTACTTACTTTACAC
This sequence comes from Phyllomedusa bahiana, assembly GCA_025379985.1. Lineage (NCBI taxonomy): Eukaryota > Metazoa > Chordata > Amphibia > Anura > Hylidae > Phyllomedusa > Phyllomedusa bahiana. The sequence goes on along the minus strand of JAODAL010012907.1, from coordinate 31,612 downwards.
TGTTTCCATTGTGACTTGACAACATGACAAGTAGAATTTGTAGGTAAGTTTTGTAGGTTTGTTGTTTGTAGGTTTTCCTTCAGTCAGTCTTTCTTCAGCTTCCACTGTGTGTTTTGCTCTCTGCTTTCTTCATTGAGAATCCTATGATAATCCTTTCAGAGCCAAAAGGTTTGAAAACCTCTGAAACCTCCTCATCTTTTTGGATCAGAGAGGTTGTATCATTTGGCTAGATGTCTGAAGGCCTAGACTTGACTTTTTTCCTCAGGGCTCAAAGTACCAGGGCTCAGTCTGCTACTGTAGCTAAAATGACTGTAATTTCCAATGACCAAATCTGTTAGGGGCCGTTCACACAGCACAGGACAAATACCAGTCCTTTTTTTGTGCCGTGCACATGGCCACAGGGAGACGGCTTTTCTCCGCGATTAGCGGTGAACAGCCCTCCCCTTTCACATTCACTTGTTGAAATTCCGCCCGAAAACCCGATGGAAGAATGAACAAGCACAATGTTTTTCAGGCCAACAGCATTTTGAAAAACCGACGGGCGGTAAACCCGTGCACTGGGAACTGCTGCACGGGTTTTCCATAGCGGCCCGTGTAAAAGTTTGCGACCGGTTTTTCAGACGGTTTGCAAAACCGCAAACTGTCTGAAAAACCGGCTGCAAACCCGTGTCATGGGGACAAGGCCTTATAGTTTCCAGGTCCTCCTCAAACACCCTTATTTGATATTACAGAATTGCGTAGAGGTCTACTTTGCTTTAGTGTCCCACAGTAAACGTGTATACTGCTAGCAAATGAAGCTACATTTGTTCTATAAATAGCTATGGTCCACCCGTATCTATGTTGTGGTGTTCACCAGAGAGCCTTTTTTCTCCCCGATACTTTGACAGATACCTGCAGCATAATGAATAACGTGGTGTGAACTGAGCCCTAGATTGTAAATCACAAGCGTCTCCACAAAAAATGCTTCGTGAAAACCATGTTAATGAGGAAAAATAATTAAAATCAAACAAGATTTATGTTATGTTTATATCTAGCTGACAAATACGAGAGGGTCAAAAACCAAATAGGACCCAACAATATCAAAGGTGATACATGAACACAAACAGATTTCTTAGATATGTTTAATGGAAAAAAATGACATTCCTTGATATGCCAAGTCCTCAGGAATGTCCTTCACTCACAATTCCTAATTGTCTGGCACGTCAAGTACAGCAAGCTGCAGCCTGCTAGGAATTTGACAGCCCATGCGAGAGACAAGCCAAAGTGAGTTCACAGAACAAACCTGCTAACCCTATGTCATTTACATCCCAACACATGCTTGAAACAGAAATAAAAGTAAGGATGGACTTTAATATGTAGAGATGCCCAAATACTTGGTTCTAGGGTTTACAATTACTTTGTCCACACTTGTCCATAAACTATATTTTATGCGCTTTTTGAAAAATCTTGGCTATTAAACGGGTTGTCTCACTACATTGATTCATCTCACCTCAGTCCTGGTTTCTTGGTTTTTATTTTTAATTTAGGGCCCTGTTTACTCTTTTATTTTTCTGCAGTAGAAACTAGGTCTGTAGCATAGCGACCAGCACTGCAGCCTACAGAGAGAATTTAACAGGCTTACTATAGTGACCTGAGGATGGGGCAGCCCAAAACAAAAGGGCATACTCAAAAAGTAGGGGCAAAGTTTTAAATGGACAAAAATTTTTAAAGGTAATTTTTTCAAGATCTTTTAAAATAAAAAGCAATCCTTGTAGTGAGTCAACCCTTTTAAGATTAATGAATTACACTGTATGGCGGAGCTGCACAACTTGTCAGGAGGTTGGAGGCTAAAACTACTTGGGAACACTGCTGGGAACACACTAGACCATCTGGAAACACTCAGGAATAACCTTGGACTACCCAGAACCATCCTTGCAGCACCAAGAATGCCAATGTGAGTCGACGGTTGCACAAAATCCTGCTTTCAGTTCTTTGGGCCACTAGAAACAGATGCAGTACCATCCTTTCCATTATACTTTTTCTCACTTTAGGCTTTCCCCCTGGCTTGCAAATATGGATGCAAAATATGCATGAAAAAACACCTTGTGAAGCCAGCCTAAGGGGATGTTCACAAGGCTGATTTTGACACAGTTCTTGGCGTGTTTCCGCTCCAAAAACAGCCTCCAAAAAGCATTCAAAACGCCCTCAGTTTATTTTAAATGCTTCCTATGGAAAACCACATTGTGGTTCGGACATGAGGGGGGGCAGTATGAACGCGCTCGCCAAATCTGGCATATTTTTCAGCCATATCAGGCACAGCCCCTTCGCAAATTAAAAGCCTCCCAAATGTCAAGCACCATTCAGACCAACAAAATTTTTACTGAATCTAATAAAAAGGGTATTATCCGGAACCCAAAACACTCACAAAAACGGGGTTTGCCGCCTCTGGACTCACCAGTATCAGTGGACTCAGACAATCCGAATGCTATTTACCTCATTAAAACCCTAGGTAACTGGAATGATAGTGTGGATGTGTATTTCAGTGGTGCGCTCTTATGTACAAAAGGGGTTTACAAACCCCCAAAAAGTGCCCCGCTACCCCAGTAAAACCAAATAACCGATTAATGACTCACCAACAGGCAATGAAAAAAATTTCCCAAACATCGTGTAGGACTTTTTTCAAAACACTCTCACACGGCTTTTTTTCAGAAATATCCATTTAAAAAACCTGACCCTAACTAATCTGTCTGCACCCAATCCATGTCCTATCCACGGTGTCACACCCCGGGCACGGGTTTTTTTTTTGGCAATTTCGGGTCCCGTTTTCAACGGTTTCTTCTGTCACATCCGAGTCGCAAGACGTTCATTTTCCGCTTTAACATCCTCCTCTAACGAAATGAGACAGCAAAACCCCCTTGATTTCCACAGTTTCAGCCCCGGGCGTACACACCCCACTGTACTTTTGATTAGCAGAAAGTTCCCAAAAGAGAGTATTGGCTAGGTACACGGCTTAATTGCGGGACTAATTACCCCCGCAATACCCGGGGCCGGGGGGGGGGGGGGGTGCGGGGGGGGGGCGCCCCCCGCCGGCCCCAAACATTCATTACCCGGGGCTTTTAAAGCCGCTGGGAATTCCAGTCAAATTTTCCCCCCCTCAGTATTTCGCCAGCAGGGGGAAGAGACTAATCCAAGTTCCCATGAAACGTGGATTCCGAATGCTTGGGGCAAAAGCAGCCCAAAATTTTCAATCTCCGGCGCTAAATTTCGACAAATATCCATTTTAAGCCTGTAACTGCCTAGTGCGTTTTTTCTTTCAGCTTTTGATCTTCTCTCTCTGACACTCTGAACTCCACCCCCCCAGACAGACATTTTCTTAACTAACTCCGTAAAAGTTTCAGCCTTCCCCCGTCACTTTTCTATTGGAAGAGTACATATCTTTCCAGAACTGACTGTAGAGTATTAACCCTGTAACTGCTGCATAATTACCCGCTTAAGTAAACACTTGACTCTTGAACTCATGTCACTGAATGCAATGTAACAAACCAGAATCTTCAATTATACATCAGATGATGGCTCTCAGTAAGATGTAACGGTGCGGCGCCGACGGACGTACGCCGAAGCGCCGACTGCAGACATCCGGGTGTGGATCCTCTGTGATCACCGCAGGCGAGGTGGTAGCTGAGGACCACGCCAGGGATTGGAGTCAAAGGGGGCCCCTGGTCTTCGCCAGAGCCCGCCGCAAAGCGGGATGGACTTGGCTGCGGGACCCCCAGGTCACTACCCCTGACGTGGCTACCTGCGGTGACAGCCGGGGTGCAAGACAGGAATCCAGGTGGTGGAATACAGGAACATGTACAGCAGGATACAGAGGGGTTAAACGTACACATAGCAACCACAGATACGGCAGGAATTGGACGGGTAACACATCATGTACAGACCGGGGAAAACACAGCAGGAACAGGAGAGCACATACAGGACGGGAACCCACGGCGGGATACAGGTGACACAGACACGACGGACGGACCGCCAGGAGCTCAGATGACAAAGACACTGGACCAGCATCTCAGGGTTAAAGGCTCCAACAGCAGACCTGAGATGCTGGCAGGAGCTCAAGATGGGAAGCAGCTGGACACACAACAGACTGCAAATGAACTGACCCAGAGCAAGCAGAACACCTCTATGGGCCCCGGGAGTCAAGGTAAAAAAAGGTAGACAAAAGACAAGAAACCTATAAAAGACAAAAACTGAAGGCGCGCGCGCCTAAGAGGAACAAAAGCACACACAGACCCCAGAAGCAACAGAACAACAAAAAAGGTAAAGCACAGGAAGGCACACACACCCGACGGCCCAAGGCAGGGACGCGGCGTGAACCGTGACAGTACCCCCCCTCAAAGCCCCCTCCTCCCCTCCAAATCACAAACAGGCGTTCCCACGTAGGTCAGGCCCGCACTACTACGGGGCAACCCCAAAACCAAGGTACGGGGTGAATATAGCCAGTATAGGGAAAAACCTAGATAAGGAAGTGCACGGGAGGAAACAAACGGGCACAAACCCAAAATGGGGGGGAACCCAGGGCGGGGAAGCCACGGGACTCAGAAGGCTCAGGCGGACCGTAAGCCACGGGACTCAGAAGGCTCATGGCGGGGCCTAACGATGGGGACTCAGAAGCTCAGGCGGGAAACCCTAAGCCACGGGACTCAAAGGCTCAGGGCGGGAACCGTAAGCCACGGGGACTCAGAAGGCCAGGCGGGACCGTAAGCCACGGGACCTCAGAAGGGTCAGGCGGGACCCAAGCCACGGGGGCTCAGAAGGCTCAGGCGGGACCGTAAGCCACGGGACTCAGAAGGCTCAGGCTGGACCGTAAGCCAGGGACCAGAAGCTCAGGGCGGGACCGTAAGCCACGGGACTCAAGAAGGCTCAGGGCGGGACCGTAAGCCACGGGGACTCAGAAGGGTCAGGCGGGGCCGTAAGCCACGGGACCTCAGAAGGGTCAGGGCGGGACCGGAAGCCACGGGACCAGAAGGCTCAGGGCGGACCGTGAGCTAGGCAAACGGGTGCTCTGGCTGGGCCCCTGAGCTAGGCCAAACGGAAGCTCTGGGGTGGACCGTGAGCAGGCCAAACGGAAGCTCTGGGCCCGGACCATGAGCTAGGGCCAAACAGAAGCTCTGGGCTGGACCGGAGCTAGGCCAAACCGAAGCTCTGCTGGACCGTGAGCTAGGCCAAACGGAACTCTGGGGTGGACCGTGAGCTGGGCAACGGAAGCTCTGGCGGACCGTGAGCTAGGCCAAACGGAAGCTCTGGGCTGGACCGTGAGCTAGGCCAAAAAACTTGGCTCCGTGAGCTAGCAACGGAAGCTCTGGCGGACCATGAGCTAGGCCCAAACGGTGCTCTGGGCTGGACCAAAGAGCTAGGCCAAACGGAAGCTCTGGGCTGGACCAAGCTAGGCAACGTGCAGACGCTCTAGACGAGGGCAGGGTCCCCCGGCGGGATCGATGGTCAGTTCATACTGTAACGGTGCGGGCGCCGACGGACGTACCCGAAGCGCCAACCGCAACATCCAATTGTGGATCCTCTGTGATCACCGCAGGCCCAGGTGGTAGCTGGAGGACCACGCCAGGGAGTGGGGTCTAAGGGCCCCTGGTCTTCGCCAGAGCCCGCCGCAAAGCGGGATGGACTTGGCTGGTCACTACCCCTGACGTGGCTACCTGCGGTGACAGCCGGGTGCAAGACAGGAATCCAGGCGGTGGAATACAGAACAAAAGGAACATTACAGCAGGATACAGGAGGGTTAAACGTACACATAGCACCACAGATACGGCAGGAACTGGACGGGTAACACATCAGGTACAGACCAGGGAACACGGGAGGAACAGGAGAGCACATACAGGACAGGAACACGGGAGAAAACAGGAGACACAGACACGACGGACGGACGGCCAGGAAACTCAATAACAAAGACACTGGACCAGCATCTCAGGGGTTAAAGTCTCCAACAGCAGACCTGAGATGCTGGCAGGAGCTCAAGATGGGAAGCAGCTGAGACAGCAACAGACTGCAATGAACTGACCCAGAGCAGAGGCAGGGGTCAGAGGTAAAGAGGAAGTAGACAGAGACAAGTAACCTATAAAAGACAGGAAACTGCAGCGCGCGCGCCCTAAGAGGAACAGAGCACACACAGGACCCCAGGAAGCAACAGAACAGGACAGGACAGGTAAGCACAGGAAGGCACGACACACCGACGGCCCAAGGCAAGGAACCGCGGCGTGAACCGTGACGTAAGAAAGACAGTGGGGACAGTCTACCAGTCCACAATGGTGACATTTTGTCAGTGTGACTTCAGCACATTGCAGTCGCAGCTCAGCTTCAATATGTGAATCCAGTATAACGGAGTTACCCCTATTTTTCTCTTTTTACAATACTTTGGTGTCCCTCTCCTTTGCATTAGTCTGTCTCCACTTGCTTTTCCTGCGTGGGTTTCCCTTTGAGTTTTGTGTGTCTTATTCTCCACTAGTGCCGACTATGAATGGTTCGAGACTCCGAGAGACAGAGATTCCTAGTTGCCAACTTGTAGGAGAAAAATTCTGACATCAGCCTGGGCCCATACACTTTTTGGTGCTAATGTAGGGGCAATGCGATAGTGAGGAGTGTTGTCAAATAAGGAAGTATGTAAGGTGGAGCTTGGAGGAAGTAGGGGTCAACATGGCAGTGACCATAAGGACCTAGTATTACTGTTGTACATAGCCTTACCTCATACTTACCAACCCTCGCGGGTTGAGCAGGTTAGTCGCGAAAATAGGGGCCTTCTCCTGTCCCCCTGGATGGGTTGCTTAACCTCCCATAGCTGAACAGCTGCCGGAGGTCCTACAGTATAAGTATATGGTGCCCTGAAGCCACTGACTGCCACCGCCAGTGGCAATGCTCTAATAGCTTCCTCCATAGGAAACTACAAGAGCAAAAAGTCCCAGAGAGCACTGCTGGGAAGGGTGTGGGGCTTAGCGGGACCCACAAAGCTTCGCCCATGCCCCAGCAGTGCAGTGTGAAGACTTCAGGATGTCAACACAGGACAGTTGAGTGCAGTGAGGGTTTTTGTGGGGGGTTGGTGGGTGGCTGAGTGTGTCTTTTTTGAGTTTGGGGCCGGGGGAAGGGTGTTTTGTGTTTGGTTTTGGGGGGGAGGGGGTGTTTTTGAGCATGCGAAGGAAGGGGGTGTGTTGTGTATTTGATTTTTCGGGGGAGGGTGTTTTTTGAGTGTAAAGGGGAGAGGTTGTGAAATTTATTTCATTTGTGCGGGGGGGGGAAATGTGTGTATTTGATTGTGCTGGGGGGTGGGAGTTGCCCACCAGCCCTTCTCCCCCTTTTCCCCTGTCCCTCCCCCCCTGCGGCCCTGCCCTCTAGGGTCTAAAGGGGCAGGAGACGGGGCCACAAGGGGTAGAAGTTTCCCCTGTTTCACTGTTCCCCTGCCCCCCGGGGCGGTTTTTCCCTTTGGTGGCGGGCGGGGGCCCCTGGAGCAGACCGCAGGGGGTAAGACTTCCCCTTTTTGCCCTTTCTGTCCTTGCCCTCCCCCTCTGCAGCCCTGTCTCGGCATTTTCACGGGGGGCGGGAAATGGGGCCCGCGGGGTTGGCAAAAGGGTTTTTCTCCTGTTCCTTGTTTCCTGCCCCCTTTAGGGCCCCTGTCTTTGGCGCTGTGGGAGCAGGAGACGGGCCCCGAGGGAAAATACCCCTTTTCCCCAGCACCCCGGGAAACTGGGTAAAAACCCCTCCCCCAAAAATGGCACCCTGTATTTCTATTTTTGGAAACCGGATTTTAAACCTTTGTGGAAATGGGTTTCACCCACCCTTCATGGATGTTTGGAAAAGGGTAAAAAACCTATATGTAGGGTAGGGCATGTGAAAAATTTGTTTTTTTTTATTTACGGGGTTCCCATTTGGACATGTCAGATTCGGGGACTACGTTGGTCAACCTTGGACCCAAAATTATTTCAAATAAAATGGTTAAAAGGGATTTTGGTGTTGCGGGGGTTTTTTTTTAAATAAAAGTTTTTGTTTTGGTTTTGTGTTTGGGGTTTTTTTTTCCAAAAAACCCCCAGGGTTTAGTATGGAGGCGTCTTTTCAGACCCCCTCTTATTACTATCGCTGGGGGTTTGGGGGCCCGTGGAAAAGGAAAATTCCCTTCAGGGACGACAATGTGACCAAGAAAGCCCATCATGGTGGTCCCGGAAAAAGGGTTTGGGGAAAAAAAAAGGGGGGCTTGGCTATCTCGGTCAATCAGAGCGCGAGCTACTTTCCCACATTTTATTCCCATGGCCCAAAAAGGGGGAATGAAAACTTTGGGTTTCGCCCCCTGCGGCAAAGGGGGTGTGATTAAAAAAATTTCTTTTTTATTAAGGGGGAAAAATTAATTAAAAAAACGCAAAAGAGCTGAAAACCCTTTTATAAAACCCAAAAACAATGAAATCCCCCAAAAATGCGTTTGTCGCCGAGACCGGCGCCCACAACAGGAAATTTCGATATTGAAAAAAATTTCCGGGAAATACAGTAAAATTTAAGTTCTGTAAGCACTTCTCATTGGTCGGCAAAAAAACCAACCAAAACAGAAAAAAGGAGCGACATGACCCATTTCATTTTAACCCATGGATAGTATTGAAACCCAAACAAAAAAAAAATTTAAAGGCGGGAAAAGTTTCAAAATACATTAAAAAAAGGGGAAAAGGAAAACGATTGGTTGAGCACCGGGGGCAAATTTTTGAACCACCAAACCCTATTTTAGTGCGTCATTTTGAGTGGGGAAAAAAAGGGCGCGATAGAAGGGCGCCCTAAAAATTTTTAAACCCTTTGGGGTTTCCCCCCCATGGGAAATATTCTAGTAAAAAGTGATTGGTTGGGGGGGAAGGGGGGGCTCCCTCCCTTTCTTAGCCCAAAACAGCGGGTGAGGGTACCTTTTCTCATAAGTTTTTTATGGGGAAAAAAAAATGCGAGCAGCCTGGGTTTTTGATTGGGTAAGTTAAAAGAGGCGCGGTTTAATTTTTGGGCCCCAAAGGGGGGAGGGGAAACGACGCCCCCAAAGGGTTTTTCTAATGCAAAACCTTTTAATAAAACGGGACATTGGGAGAAATTAAAAAGATAAACTCCCCAAGTTGGGGACCCCATTTTTATATAAAATTTAACAAAATATGGGGGGGAACGAAAAAAAAAAATTAAATTTAAAAAATTCATTTTTTTTTTTCTTTATTTTCTTTTACCCATACCAATTTATCATTGGCTAAGGAAAATAAAGAAAACAAAATGGGTTTTTTTTGGGTATCCCGCCACCTGGGCTCCCAACCCCCCAGCCTTTTTCGCCTTTTTACCCGTAAATTTTTGGGAATGTCCCGCCCCTTTTAAATTTTTTGGTCCAAAAACTTTTTCCATGGGTTATAAGGGGTCCCTGCGTCCATTTTTTTGACCGGGATTCCACCCCCCCGCAGCTAAACCCAAAATCACTCTTTTTGCATTTTTACTGTATTTTGAACTGCCCCCGTTTTTGTTTTTGTTTGGGTCAATACTTTCCATAGGTTTTAATGGTTCCTTCGCTCCTTTTCTGATTGGCTGGTTTCTGCCGACCAATGAGAACCTCACAAAAATTTGAATTACTGTACAGTAAAGGCCAAAATTTTGAGAATGATACAAATTTTTTTTTTACAAAGCACTGCTCAGGTTTAAATGGCAATTTGCATATATCCAGAAGTTATAAAAGTGATCAGCTAACACTTTTAATTGCAAAGTCAATAGTTTCCTAAAAAAGAATTTTTTCCCCCAAAAACACATTTAACTTCATTGCAGGCCTGCTTAAAAGGACCAGAAACACGTTTCAGTGATTGCCCCATTAACACAGGTGTGGGTTTTGATGAGGACAGGGCGGGAGATAATCTTCAGATTAAGTAAGAACACACCACGGGAATTTTAAAAGAGGCGGGTGCTTGCATCATTGTTTCTCTTCGTTAACCATTTTTCCAAAGAAACGTGCATCATCATTGCACTGAAAACAAAACTGGCCTAACAGGGAAAGTATCGGGCTAGAAAGATTCCCCTCAGTCAACAATCTATCGCCACAAGGAATTAAAGGAGAGAGGTTCCTTTGTTCCAAAAAGGCTCCAGGGCCCAAAGAAAGACCAGCAAGCCCCAACCGTCTCTTAAAAGTGTTTCAGCTTCGGAATCGGGCTACCACAGGCAGACTTGCTCGGGAATGGAGCGGGCAGGTGTGAGTGCACTGCAGCACGGTGAGGCGGAGACTCATGGAGCAAGGCCTGGTGCAAGAAAGGGCACAAAGAAGCCATTCTCCCAGAAAAAACATCAGGGACAGACTGATTCTGACAAAGGTACAGGGGGGGATGCTGAGGACTGGGATAAAGTCATTTTTTTCGATGAATCCCTTTCCAATGTTTGAAAAATCTGGAAAAAAACTTTTTCGGGGAAGACAAGGGGAGTGAACCACCATCTTGCTATCCAACTGTAAAGCAACCAAAAACCCTTCAGGTGGGTTGCTTCTCAGCCAAGGGGTCGGCTCTCTAACATCCTTGCCTAAAAACACATCCTCAATAAAGAATGTACCAGAATTTTCCCAAAAGCCACTTCCCAACCGTCCAAGAGCATTTTTTGAAACCCAAAGCCTTTTCCAGCATGATGGAGACCTTGCCATAAAACAAAGGTGATAACTAAATGGCTCAGGGAACAAAACATAGAGATTTTGGGTCCATGGCCTGGAAACTCCCCCGATCTTAATCCATTGAGCTTTGGCAAACATCAAAAAGACGGGTGGGCAAACAAAAACCAACAAATTTTGACAAAATGAAAACTTGATGTCAAGAATGACTGCTACATCAGGTTTGGTCCAGAAATTGATTAGAGCAGCCAGGGAGAATTGCAGAGGTCCTGAAGAAGAAGGGTCAACACTGCAAATAAGGGCTTTCTGCATTAACTCATCTAACTGTCAAAAAAGCTTTTTTTTAAACATAATTGATTGCACTTGTATTTCGTATTGATAAAAAAATCTGCAAAAAACATAAAAAACCAAGGGGAACAGATCATTGAAAATATAAATTTGTGTTTTCAAAAATTTTTGGGCCTACGTATTTCCCCCCAAATTTCCAAACCAAAAATTACGATGTAGCCCGTTTTAGATTTTTTGGGGAAAGTGATTTTTTTTAGTTTTTTTTTTTGAAAGGTTTGAGCCTTTTTTTTGATAATGTTTTTTCACCTAATAAAAACGATTTTTTTTTGGGGGGGGAAACATACTCCATGCCGCACGGCGCAGAGAGACGAGATTTCTTTTTCATCTTCTATATGTTTCCTCCATGTTACGTTTTTTGCTCCACTTCACCCCTCTGGCCATTTAGACCCAAATTCAAATAGGTCCACCTGTCGGGGCTGGCATGGGTGCAATGCCCGACTTTGCCGACCCGCGATCATGACCCGGGGTTTTTGAACGCGCCCCGTCCCCCCCCAAAACGCCCACACCCCCCCATTGCACGCCCCTTCTGTGAGGCCATCTGAAAGGGCGAAGGCTGCGCCTGACATCGCATCCCTGTGTCCGACAGGGGATTCGGATCGGTGAGCCGCAGTTTTCGCCAGAAAACAGGCGCAACTCCCGATCATACATGTCGTCCTTAGTGCTTAGTTTTGATCCATACGATCCTTGTTTATTCATGAAAAATATTAAAATGTCGTGAAAATTTTGAAAAATGTGCCATTATCAGAGTTCAAAATGTCTATGTGTAAGATAGATAATCCCAAACCAAAAAAATATTTACTTTTGGCATCTACCATATGCCCTCCCTGTAGGGTTTTGGCACCCAATTTTTTAAAGGGTTTTTTAATTTTTTGACATTTTTTGGTTTTAAAAAAATTTTAGAGTGATTTTTTTAAATTTTGGGGAAAAAATTGGATCATAGATTTTTTTTAGGGACCACTCCAGTTCTGACGTGGTTTTGAAGGGCCTGTAGGTTAGAAACCCCCATAAATTACCCGTAAAAAAAACAAAACCCGCATAAAAAAATTAAAAAACAGCTTTTATTTTTTTTAAACCTTATTTTTTTAAACCGGGAAATTTTAAAGTAAAAAGGTAAAAAAACCCCCCTTCCTGACATTGGACGTATGCATATTCCTGGGGGAAATGTGTTCCCCCCCAAATGGACGAATGGGTACTCCGGGTCATCGGGGCGGGCTTACAAGCGAGCCCCGCACGATCACGAAAATGGGCCAGCGGTATATTACCAAAACCCTCATGCCGCATAAACCCGGGGCCCGAAGAGCTTCGGTTTGTGGGTGTTTTAACCCCTTAGCTCCGTTTGATCAATTACGATCGTGGGAATTTAAAACCCGGCAGGGGGAAAGTGAGCCCTTTCTGCCTAAATTTTACTCCCTTTGAGGGCCCTGGGAAAAAAATTTCATTCCCAGGTCGTCTTTGACGTCCCATCCCCCACAATCTTTGGGGGCTTTGGTGCTAAACATTTTTTTCCATGGAGACCAAATAAGCAGAAAGGGCGTATGCGGGTCCCCATTGCAAGAGCGATCTGAAGATCGCTGTTAAAAATCCCCTATGGAAAAAAAGTGAAAAAAAGTGAAAAAAAATTTTTAAAAAAAAATGAAACACAAACACGAAAAATAAAAAAAAAACCCCCGTACACCCCCTTTTTCCCTTTTTAAACAAACTCAATCGCAACCAAAAAAAATTTAAAAAAAAATAAAATACCCCAAATTTTGGGGACCGCCACTTTCGTAACGACCTGCTCTATAAATATGTCCCCGTTAATTAACCCCCTTAAAATGAACGCCGTTAAAAAAAAAAAAAAAAAAAAACAGCACAAAAATTGTGATTTTTTTTCATCCCCAGCAAAAATAAAATGGAATAAAAACAAAACAAAAACTCATATAAACATTTCAGTGGTACCAAATTTAAAAAATCAGTTTCATTTTCCCCCAAAAAAAAAATCCTTCACTCCTTTAATACTGAAAAATAAAAAAATTATGCGCCAAATTTAAAACCCCGAAATACGTCCTAAAAATGCCCTTTTGAACATAGCCTTACTCCCCCGGCAATAGATTACACAAAATCAAAATGTGGGGATGTTTTTTTTTTGTTTTACTTTTCTCTTAAAAAAACAAACACTTATTTAAAAAAAAAACATGTTTTTTTCATCACAAAACCCGGGGTGGGGTTTTAAAATTTTTTTCGGTACCCTTTTGTGGGGGGCTTAAAATTTTTTAATCCCTTTTAATTTTGTTTTTTTTTTTTGGGGGTCTGGGTGGGGGAAAAAAAAAAAAATACTGCAAATTTGGTGTTTTTTTTTAAAAATTTTTTTTAAACGCTCACCCTTTAAATAAACATCACGTTAAATTTTAAGGGGATGTTTTTAAAACGTGTTTTTGGGTCCGTTTTGGAAACCTAAAAACGCATTTAAAAGCGCTGCGTAAATCGCATCTAAAACGTAAACCAATTTTTATTTTCGTTTTTGGTTTGCAAAAACAGGATTTGCACCCTATAGTTTTAAAAAGGCTTCCCCTGCGTCCTTTGGAACAAGAATTGAAAAAACAATGCTTTCAACGGGTCCGAAAGATTTCCCTCAGAAAACGCAATTTTAAAAAAACCCCTCGGCGTCACTTTTCTGAACGCTGATGTGTGTTTTTTTTTAAATTTAAAGCAATGTAAAATCACACTGCACATTGTTTTGAAAACATGTTTGGGGGCCCCTTTTGGGGGCCAAAAAACAGAAACCAAAATCGAATCTATAAACGGATCCCAACCGGGTCAACACCCCCAAGGGGAATTACCCTTATATGGGCAATACGTTTACAGTGATATCCAATTTGTAGTTTACTTTCTGCTTTAGTGTTTTTACTGTGTAATAAAAAATTTTTAAAAGAAACGTTATTTTTGGGTTTTGCCCTTTCCCTTTTTCTTATTTTTCGTACAAAAGAGCTTTTAAAAAGGCTTTTTTTTGTGGGAAAACCCAATTTTTTAAATTTTGGGGGTGCCACTGGGGTTTGTATGATTTTTGATCCTTTTTACCCCCCTTTTAAATGTGCGCGGCATAAAACAAAAAATTACAATTCGGGCCATTGTTTTTTTTTTTTTTTACGGCCTTGTTTGTTTTGGGTTACAGCAGGGAAAGATTTAAAGGGTTTAGGTTTTTTACGCATGCCGATCCCAAAATTTATCTGTATTTTTTTATTTTTTGTTCTTTTTGGGGGTTTTGGTTGGGCTTTTCTAAGGGAAAAGGCCGTGTATGGGTTTTTTTAAACGTTAGCATTTGTAGATCGTTTGTATTTCTTTTAATTGTGTTTCAATCATTTGGCCCGGCTGTGCCCAATGGAAAAATTTTCCGGTCGGGCCAAAGTTTAAAGGATACCAGCAGAAATTTTGGGGCCCGGGGTTTCCCCGGCGGGCAAAGTGGGGGCCTCTTTTTGAGCCCCCAAACGATTCACAAAAGGCTGAAAAATAAACATCAATTTGGGGGGAACCCCTTCCCTGCCCTTTTAAAAACTTACTAAAATTTAGGGGAGATTTTAATTTTTTTTGATCTTCAGGGGGGAGCAGGGGTGGGGGAGCATGTCAGGGGGGGGACTTAAGAGCATTTGGGGTTTTGTTTACAGCAAAAAGTCAGAAGGGGCGGGCTTCACCAACCCAACAGCTGAACTTGCTCTTTACCCCTGTCTGCTTTGGGGTTTGTGCAGGCAGCTATAGATTTCCCCTCTCTCATGCTCCCTTTAATGAAAAGGGAAAAGGGAAAGGGGTTTTTAGAACAGCACCCTGCGGGGAAATTATGGGAGGGGGAAAATTTTTGGCCCCCAACACAGCAAAAGGGGGACAGAAAAAGGGGGAGGGGTTAGGGCTGTACAGTTTTTTAATTTTTTGGGGTTCTATCGGCACTGGATGAAAGTGTTTTGTGTGTGTTTTAAAGTTTTTTTGAATAATTATATGTCGGGAACGTATTGCATGTGTTGAGCGTATCTATATGTGTAGTGTGTATATACAGCATATTGCATGTGGGTGTATATATGACTATATGTGTCTAGTGTGTATATCTCTACTGTATGCATATATGTCCAGTATCTCTGTATATCTATATCAATCTAAAGTGTATATGCATGGTTGTATGTATGTAATCACACTAGTGTGTGTATTAGTTAACATGTGTATATCTGTGTAGTGTGTCTGTGTTCAATACATAAACACAATATCTGGGATTACTATGTGTAATGTTATTCATTTCCGGGGTGTAGTGAGTAATGTAGTTAAAGCATACACCAACTCTCCCTTTTTTGGCGGGGGGGGTCCCGCAATTTGGGGTCCCCTCCCGCCCCCCGGGAGTTGGCATTCCTCCCGCCGCCTGCAGGCGGCGGGGGTCCTTTAAATTACCGCGGCGCAAGAGTAGCGCTGGTGCCTACCTGCGCCGCGGGACCGCCCTACAGGCGGGTGAAGCGGCCGCAGCGGCCGCTCACCCGCCCGCGGTCCCCACTGTGCGGGGAGGAGGCAGAAGGGATCGCTCCCTCCTCCCTCCTCTCCCTGTATGTAGGCGCCGGTGTGTGCGCCGCACAAACAGTTCAGCGGCGCAGGGGGAAATGACCCCCGGCTGCAGGAGAGTGACCCCGCGGCTGCTCTCACTTCCCCCTGCGCCGTGAGGAGATCGGGCAGGGGCTGGCCCGCGCTGCAGGAGCCTGGGGAGGTGAGTGGATTTTATTATTTTATTTTATTAGCTTTAGGGGGCTCTACCTGGCTAACAGAGAGGGCAACTACCTGGCAACAATGGGGGCATCACCTGGCAACAATGGGGGCACTACCTGGCAACAAAGGGGGCACTACCTGGCAACAAAGGGGGCACTACCTGGCTAACAGATGGGGGCACTACCTGGCAACAAAGGGGGCACTACCTGGCTAACAGATGGGGGCACTACCTGGCTAACAGAGGGGCACTACCTGGCAAAAAGAGGGGCACTACCTGCAACAGAGGGGGCACTACCTGGGAACAATGGGGGCACTACCTGGCAACAATGGGGCACTACCTGGCAACAAAGGGGCACTAAACCCGGCTAACAGATGGGGCACTACCTGGCTAACACATGCGGGCACCACCTGGATAACACCGGGGGCACTACCTGCAAAAAATGGGGGCACTACCTGGCAACAAAGGGGGCTCTACCTGGCAACAAAGGGGCACTACCTGGCTAACAATGGGGGCACTACCTGGCTAACAGATGGGGGCCACTACCTGGCAACAGATGGGGGCACTACCTGGCAACAGAGGGGGGACTACCTGGCTAACAGATTGGGGCACTACCTGGCAACAGAGGGGGCAAATACCGGGAACAGAGGGGGCACTACCTGGCAACAATGGGGGCACTACCTGGCTAACAGATGGGGCACTACCTGGCAAAAAGATGGGGGCACTACCTGGCAACAGAGGGGGCTACCTGGCAAACAATGGGGGCAATACCTGGCAAACACTGGGGCACTACCTGGCAACAAGGGGGCACTAAAACCCGGCAACCAGTGGGGCACTACCCGGCAACCAATGGGGGGACTACCTGGCAACCAATGGGGGCACAACCCGGGTAACAGATGGGCACTACCTGGCTAACAATGGGGCACTACCTGGCTAACGATGGGGGCACTACTTCGCTAACGAAGGGGGCACTACTTGGCTAACAGATGGGGCACTACCTGGCTAACAATGGGGCACTAAACCCGGCTAACGATGGGGGCACTACTTGGCTAAAAGAGGGGCACTACTTGGCTAACAGATGGGCACTACCTTGGCTTACAGATGGGGCACTACCTGGATAACAGATGGGGGCACTACCTGGCTAAAAGATGGGGCACTACCTGGGTACAAGATGGGGGCCTACCTGGGAAACAATGGGGGCACTACCTGGCAACAATGGGGGCACTACTTGGCTAACAAGGGGGGCACCTACCTGCTAACAAAGGGGGCACCTACCTGGCTAACAAGGGGGGCACCTACCGGCTAACAAAAGGGGGGGCATCTACCTGGCTACAAATTTGGCTCTACCTGGCTAAAGAGGGGCATCAACTTGGCTCCAAGGGGGGATCTACCAAACCTGTAAGGGCACTAAACCTGGTTATGGGGGGCTACTTTCCTGGCTATAAGGGCATCTACCTGGCTTTCTTCCAAAGCCGTTATGCAGTTAGGTGGAGTGGGGTGTGGCTTTTGAAGGGGCGTGGCATACCGAAAAGATGGGCGTGTCCATGCAAATGTTTGCCGCGGCACGCTACGCGCGCCGCCCACTAAAATCCCCTGCTTTTTCACTTTCAAAAGTTGGCAACTATGAGTTAAGGG
The DNA here is from genome assembly GCA_025379985.1 of Phyllomedusa bahiana. Taxonomy (NCBI): domain Eukaryota; kingdom Metazoa; phylum Chordata; class Amphibia; order Anura; family Hylidae; genus Phyllomedusa; species Phyllomedusa bahiana. The sequence continues at coordinate 14,303 of JAODAL010012907.1, read as the reverse complement.
GTCGCCTGGTTATTTTTTTTTTTCTTTTTCCATACTGCTGTCCTATTAAATTAAAAAAAAAGGTTTAACTCTCCTCTCAACTGGGATACAGCGCTGCTCCGTCCTCGCTCTCCTCATACCTGGGATCCAGCGCTGCACCGTCCTCACTCTCCTCATACCTGGGATCCAGTGCTGCACCGTCCTCACTCTCCTCAGACCTGGGATCCAGCACTGCACCGTCCTCGCTCTCCTCTCACTTGGGATCCAACACTGCGCTGTCCTCTCTCTCCTCATACCTGGAATCCACCACTACTAGATTCTCGCTCTCCTCATACCTGGGATCCAGCGCTGCACCGTCCTCGCTCTCCTCTCACCTGGGATCCAGCGCTGCGCCGTCCTCGCTCTCCTCATACCTGGGATCCAGCGCTGCGCCGTCCTCGCTCTCCTCATACCTGGGATCCAGCGCTGCGCCGTCCTCGCTCTCCTCTCACCTGGGATCCAGCGCTGCGCTGTCCTCTCTCTCCTCATACCTGGAATCCACCACTACTAGATTCTCGCTCTCCTCATACCTGGGATCCAGCGCTGCACCGTCCTCACTCTCCTCTCACCTGGGATCCAGCGCTGCGCCGTCCTCGCTCTCCTCAAACCTGGGATCCAGCGCTGCGCTGTCCTCGCTCTCCTCTCACCTGGGATCCAGCGCTGCACGGTCCTCGCTCTCCTCTCACCTGGGATCCAGCGCTGCTCCGTCCTCGCTCTCCTCTCACCTGGATCCAGCGCTGCACCGTCCTCTCTCTCCCTCTCACCTGTGATCCAGCGCTGCACCGTCCTCGCTCTCCTCTCACCTGGGATCCAGCGCTGCTCCGTCCTCTCTCCCTCTCTCCTGGGATCCAGCGCTGCGCCGTCCTCTCGCTCTCCTCTCACCTGCGATCCAGTGCTGCACCGTCCTCACTCTCCTCTCACCTGGGATCCAGTGCTGCACCGTCCTCGCTCTCCTCTCACCTGGGATCCAGCGCTTCACCGTTCTCTTTCCTCTCACTTGGGATCCAGCGCTGCTCCGTCCTCTCTCTCCTCTCACATGAGATCCAGCGCTGTTCTGTCCTCGCTCTCCTCTCACCTGGGATCCAGTACTGCGCCATCCTCGCTCTCCTCATACCTGGGATCCAGCGCTGCACTGTCCTCGCTCTCCTCATACCTGGGATCCAGCGCTGCACCGTCCTCGCTCTCCTCTCACCTGGGATCCAGCGCTGCACCGTCCTCTCTCTCCTCTCACCTGGGATCCAGCGCTGCGCCGTCCTCGCTCTCCTCTCACCTGGGATCCAGCGCTGCACCGTCCTCGCTCTCCTCTCACCTGGGATCCAGCGCTGCACCGTCCTCGCTCTCCTCTCACCTGGGATCCAGCGCTGCTCCGTCCTCTCTTTCCTCTCTCCTGGGATCCAGCGCTGCTCCGTCCTCTCTTTCCTCTCTCCTGGGATCCAGCGCTGCTCCGTCCTCTCTTCCCTCTCTCCTGGGATCCAGCGCTGCTCCGTCCTCTCTTTCCTCTCTCCTGGGATCCAGCGCTGCTCCGTCCTCTCTTTCCTCTCTCCTGGGATCCAGCGCTGCACTGTCCTCACTCTCCTCTCACCTGGGATCCAGTGCTGCACCGTCCTCGCTTCCCTCAGACCTGGGATCCAGCGCTGCACCGTCCTCGCTCTCCTCTCACCTGGGATCCAGTGCTGCACCGTCCTTGCTCTCCTCTCACCTGGGATCCAGTGCTGCACCGTCCTCGCTCTCCTCTCACCTGGGATCCAGCGCTGCTCCGTCCTCTCTTTCCTCTCTCCTGGGATCCAGCGCTGCTCCGTCCTCTCTTTCCTCTCACTTGGGATCCAGCGCTGCTCCGTCCTCTCTTTCCTCTCTCCTGGGATCCAGCGCTGCTCCGTCCTCTCTCTCCTCATACCTGGGATCCAGCTCTGGTCTGTCCTCACTCTTCTCCTACCTTGGATCCAGCTCTGCACTGTCCTCGCTCTCCTCTCACCTGGGATCCAGCGCTGCACCGTCCTCGCTCTCCTCTCACCTGGGATCCAGTGCTGCGCCTTCCTCGCTCTCCTCTTACCTTGGATCCAGCTGTGCGCTATCCTTACTCTCTTCTCACCTGGGATCCAGCGCTGCTCCGTCCTCTCTTTCCTCTCTCCTGGGATCCAGCGCTGCACTGTCCTCGCTCTCCTCATACCTGGGATCCAGCGCTTCACGGTCCTCGCTCTCCTCAGACCTGGGATCCAGCGCTGCACTGTCCCTCACTCTTCTCATACCTGGGATCCAGCGCTTCACTCTCCTCCTCCTCCTCATACCTGGGATCCAGCGCTTCTCTCTCCTCGCTCTCCTCAGACCTGGGATCCAGCGCTGCGCCGTCCTCGCTCTCCTCTCACCTGGGATCCAGTGCTGCGCCGTCCTCGGCTCTCCTCTCACCTGCGATCCAGCGCTGCTCCGTCCTCTCTCTCCTCTCACCTGGGATCCAGCGCTGCACCGTCCTCCCTCTCCTCTCACCTGCGATCCAGCGCTGTGCTGTCCTCACTCTCCTCTCCTGGGATCCAGCGCTGCTCCGTCCTCTCTTTCCTCTCTCCTGGGATCCAGCGCTGCTCCGTCCTCTCTCTCCTCTCACCTGGGATCCAGCGCTGCGCCGTCCTCTCTCTCCTCATACCTGGGATCCACCACTACGAGATCCTCGCTCTCCTCTCACCTGGGATCCAGCGCTGCACCGTCCTCACTCTTCTCATACCTGAGATCCAGCGCTCTGCACTGTACTCGCTCTCCTCTCACCTGGGATCCAGCGCTGCTCCGTCCTCGCTCTCCTCTCACCTGGGATCCAGCGCTGCACCGTCCTCGCTCTCCTCATACCTGGGATCCAGCGCTGCACTGTCCTCGCTCTCCTCATACCTGGGATCCAGCGCTGTTCTGTCCTCGCTCTCCTCTCACCTGGGATCCAGCGCTGCGCAGTCCTCGCTCTCCTCTCACCTGGGATCCAGAGCTGAACAGTCCTCGCTCTCCTCATACCTGGGATCCAGCACTGTCCTCGCTCTTCTCTCACCCGGGATCCAGCGCTGCACCGTCCTCGCTCTCCTCTCACCTGGGATCCAGCGCTGCGCCGTCCTCGCTCTCCTCTCACCTGGGATCCAGCGCTGTTCTGTCCTCGCTCTCCTCATACCTGGGATCCAGCGCTGCACCGTCCTCGCTCTCCTCTCACCTGGGATCCAGCGCTGCGCCGTCCTCGCTCTCCTCATACCTGGGATCCAGCGCTGCGCTCTCCTTACTCTCCTCTAATCTGGGATCCAGCGCTGCGCCGTCCTCTCTCTCCTCATACCTGGGATCCACCACTACGAGATTCTCGCTCTTCTTACACCTGGGATCCAGCGCTGCACCGTCCTCTCTCTCCTCACACCTGGGATCCACCACTACGAGATTCTCGCTCTTCTTATACCTGGGATCCAGCGCTGCACTGTCCTCACTCTCCTCTCACCTGGGATCCAGCGCTGTCCTCGCTCTCCTCTCACCTGGGATCCAGCGCTGCGCCGTCCTCGCTCTCCTCTCACCTGGGATCCAGCGCTGCACCGTCCTCGCTCTCCTCTCACCTGGGATCCAGCGCTGCGCCGTCCTCGCTCTCCTCTCACCTGGGATCCAGCGCTGCGCCGTCCTCGCTCTCCTCTCACGTGGGATCCAGCGCTGCGCCGTCCTCGCTCTCCTCTCACCTGGGATCCAGCGCTGCGCCGTCCTCGCTCTCCTCTCACCTGGGATCCAGCGCTGTCCTCGCTCTCCTCATACCTGGGATCCAGCGCTGTCCTCGCTCTCCGTATACCTGGGATCCAGCGCTGTTCTGTCCTCGCTCTCCTTATACCTGGGATCCAGCGCTGTTCTGTCCTCGCTCTCCTCTCACATGAGATCCAGCGCTGCGACGACAACGCTCTCCTCTCACCTGGGATCCAGCGCTGCGCCGTCCTCGCTCTCCTCAAACCTGGGATCCAGCGCTGCACCGTCCTCCGCTCTCCCCCACCTGGATCCAGCGCTGCTCCGTCCTCCCTCTCCTCATACCTGGGATCCAGCGCTGCTCCGTCCTCACTCTCCTCTCACCTGGGATCCAGCGCTGCGCCGTCCTCGCTCTCCTCTCACCTGGGATCCAGCGCTGCGCCGTCCTCGCTCTCCTCTCACCTGGGATCCAGCGCTGCGCCGTCCTCGCTCTCCTCTCACCTGGGATCCAGCGCTGCGCTGTCCTCACTCTCCTCATATCTGGGATCCAGCGCTGCGCTGTCCTCGCTCTCCTCTCACCTGGGATCCACCACTACGAGATTCTCGCTCTCCTCATACCTGGGATCCAGCGCTGCGCCGTCCTCGCTCTCCTCTCACCTGGGATCCAGCGCTGCACTGTCCTCGCTCTCCTCTCACCTGGGATCCAGCGCTGCGCTGTCCTCACTCTCCTCTCACCCGGGATCCAGCGCTGCACCGTCCTCACTCTCCTCATACCGGGGTTCCAGCCCTGCGCTGTCCTCGCTCTCCTCTCACCTGGGATCCTGCGCTGCACAGTCCTCACTCTCCTCTCACCTGGGATCCAGCGCTGCGCCCTCCTCACTCTCCTCTCACCTGGGATCCAGCGCTGCGCCCTCCTCACTCTCCTCTCACCTGGGATCCAGCGCTGCGCCCTCCTCACTCTCCTCTCACCTGGGATCCTGCGCTGCGCCCTCCTCACTCTCCTCTCACCTGGGATCCAGCGCTGCGCCCTCCTCACTCTCCTCTCACCTGGGATCCAGCGCTGCGCAGTCCTTGCTCTCCTCTCACCTGGGATCCAGTGCTGCACTGTCCTCGCTCTCCTCTCACCTGGGATCCAGCGCTGTTCTGTCCTCTCTCTCCTCTCACCTGGGATCCAGCGCTGCGCCGTCCTCGCTCTCCTCTCACTTGGGATCCAGCGCTGCGCTGTCCTCTCTCTCCTCATACCTGGTATCCACCACTTCTAGATTCTCGCTCTCCTCATACCTGGGATTCAGCTCTGCACCGTCCTCACTCTCCTCTCACCTAGGATCCAGTGCTGCGCCGTCCTCGCTCTCCTCTCACCTGGGATCCAGCGCTGCGCCGTCCTCGCTCTCCTCTCACCTGGGATCCAGCGCTGTTCTGTCCTCGCTCTCCTCATACCTGGGATCCAGCGCTGCACCGTCCTCGCTCTCCTCTCACCTGGGATCCAGTGCTGCACTGTCCTCGCTCTCCTCTCACCTGGGATCCAGTGCTGCACTGGCCTCGCTCTCCTCTCACCTGGGATCCAGCGCTGCACCGTCCTCGCTCTCCTCTCACCTGGGATCCAGCGCTGCACCGTCCTCGCTCTCCTCTCACCTGGGATCCAGCGCTGCACCGTCCTCACTCTCCTCTCACCTGGGATCCAGCGCTGCACTGTCCTCGCTCTCCTCTCACCTGGGATCCAGCGCTGCGCCGTCCTCGCTCTCCTCTCACCTGGGATCCAGCGCTGCTCAGTCCTCGCTCTCCTCAGACCTGGGATCCAGCGCTGCACCGTCCTCGCTCTCCTCTCACCTGGGATCCAGCGCTGTTCTGTCCTCTCTCTCCTCTCACCTGGGATCCAGCGCTGCGCCGTCCTCGCTCTCCTCATACCTGAGATCAGGCGCTGCGCCTTCCTCACTCTCCTCTCACCTGCGATCCAGCGCTGTGCCGTCCTCACTCTCCTCTCACCTGGGATCCAGCGCTGTGCTGTCCTCACTCTCCTCTCACCTGCGATCCAGCGCTGCGCTTTCCTCGCCATCCTCATACCTGGAATCCAGCGCTGCGCTTTCCTCGCCATCCTCATACCTGGGATCCAGCGCTGCGCCGTCCTCGCTCTCCTCTCACCTGGGATCCAGCGCTGCGCCGTCCTCGCTCTCCTCATACCTGGGATCCAGCGCTGCGCCGTCCTCGCTCTCCTCTCACCTGGGATCCAGCGCTGCGCCGTCCTCGCTCTCCTCTCACCTGGGATCCAGCGCTGCGCCGTCCTCGCTCTCCTCTCACCTGGGATCCAGCGCTGTTCTGTCCTCTCTGTCCTCTCACCTGGAATCCAGCGCTGTCCTCGCTCTCCTCTCCCTGGGATCCAGCGCTGCGCCGTCCTCGCTCTCCTCTCACCTGTGATCCAGCGATGCGCCGTCTTCTCTCTCCCCACACTTTCTTCCAGTCTTGATTCGTTTGTGGACATCACCGCTGCAGCGGCTGATTGATTACCCCAGTCACGTGCCAACTGAAATCACAGTTCAGAAGTAAGTGCTATGGCAGAGCAGCACTGTATCCAAGGTGAGGGGACAGAGGAGTATAGACTTTTTTATTTTAATATTGCAGCTGTATAGTAAAAAAGTAAAAATAACCAGACAACTGCTTTAATTACTGCGGTACAGTGTGACAGTGTGGAATATAGTACATTTCTAAGGTATGATATGTAATATAATTAATTTCTGTGGGTAATATAGTTAACTTTTGGGGTACAGTGTGTAATGCAATTAATTTCTGGGGTACAATGAGTTAAATTTTTTCTAAAGTACAATTTTCAATTCATTCTTGAGGTGCTGTTTGTAATATAATTTCCAGGGGTATCATGTGTAATGTAATTTATGGGGTTTTTGCCATGAAGGCATTTCATACCTGCTTTATCCAGCTCTAGCTTTTAGTGTGCTCTACAGGGGACGTGTGTAATTTGTTTGAACTGCAGATCATATGACCCAGCTGGCTGACATCACCATGCCTTTCCCTACAGTGTGCTCACTCTAGTCAAACAAAAGTCTGTTTATGTAAAGAGTTGTAAGAAGTCACAAAGTAGCTGAGTGGTTAGATCTTCTGCCTTCCAACATAGGGGGTCGTAGGTTTATATCAATGTAGGAGCAATATGAATTTTTTTTTTAGTCTCACATACCTGATTCAGCACTGTTTGACTAATTACTGGAAGTACAGAGGACGGTAGTAGAATGACAGCACCTGGGTTTGAACACTCATTCAGCAGTGAGTGTGTGTGATTACTAAGCTGGTAAGAGACTGGCAGTAGCTGCCTGCGAGTAGAGGTGGTGTCTGAGCATGGGCGGCCAGGACTGAGGAGCTCTCATCCTTGGTTGTGTCCCCTGGAGACGAGCTGTATACTATGGATCACTAAGGCCTCGTTCACATGGCTTATTTGTCCGCGGATTGGCGCCGTACTCCGCGCCGGATTCGCGCTGCAGTACGGCGCCAATCCCGTCGAGTAATTACGGTAATCCCACTGCTCTCATAGAGAACAGTGGATTCCGTCGCTCCTCCCCGCTCGGCGAATCCGCCGCGGGGGGAGAAAGTGACATGCACATTATTTACGGCGCGTACGCGCTGTAGATAATGCATTGTCTATGGGGCCGAGGAGCGGCGCCCCCGCCGCGCTCTGGCCCCACCCCGTCCCGCCCCTTATTCACGCCGGATTTGCGAGCGCAATCCGGCTCACAAATCCGCCGTGAATAAGCCGTGTGAACACGGCCTAAGGGAGCAGCTAAAACAAGAATAGTACAGAATTTTTAATAATGATGAATGGTGAAAATATTTATTATTTAATTTGCAAGTTTCCAACATCAATTTTACTTTACGGCAAAACTTCATCAAGTGCGGGGGTGCAGTGAGTTATGTAATATCCAGTGCATGGTGTTCAATATAATTAGTTTTCAGGGTACAGTATGTGACAATTCATTTCTGAGGGTGCAGTGTGATTAGGTGCTTTTATCTTTTATATTTATTTTCCTCCTTCTGTTGTGTGTTTTACATATTTAAGGGAGTAGTGATGGGGGGAGATGGAGGGAAGTAATGTGAAATTTCCTGCATTACAGAGGGAGAAATATTATAGACAGGCTGGTTAGGCTTGACTGCTGGGGCTGCTTTGTAGCTCCAGTCTGGTCCTGTTCACAGGTATCTAGAGCCATGCTGACTGCAATGCGTTCCACAGCTGCTCGAAGGTGTGTGGGGGAGGATCCATAGAGCCGTCACCACCTAGGTGGTCCCACAAATGCTCAATGAGGTTCAAGTCTGGGGAATTAAGGGATCAGGGTAGTACTTGGAGGTCTTGGTCATGCTCTTCCAACCAATGTTGGACATTTCTAGCCATGTGACATGTCTCATTGTCTTGCTGGAAAATCCCATCCGCCCCAGGGAAGACAATCAGTAAGTACGGGTGAATGTGATCTGCAAGGATAGATTCATACCCAAATTAGCTGAGAATGCCTTTCACTTGGATAAATGGCCCAAAGAATACCACGAAAATATTCACCACACCATAATGCTGCCAAAACCAGCGTGTGTGCTTCCAGCAATGGTTGCTGGGTGTTTGTTCTCTAAAGCTTCTCACCTGACACACCAACGTCCATCTATTCTATGAAGCCGAAAACGTAACTCATCAGAGAAGACAACTGTTTGCCAATCAAAGGTCATCTAATTCTGATACTGCTGTGAAAAAATGGAAGCCTTTTCTGCCGATGCAACTGTCTGCTTCAGAGCCCTGTACAATGTAGAGTGCACTGAACTGTTATTTTGGACACTACTTTGCGAGCCTCCTTGTTCGTTTTGGTGGTGAGTTACTCCACTGCAGCATGTTGATCCTCCCTTGTGGACCTTTTACACATCGATGTCAGCTATTCAGAATACTACTCACTTCCTTGAGAGATCCAGATGTAGCAGGTGGTTGGTGCTTTCAGCTATATTTTGAAGCTCCCATAGAAGTGAATGAGGGGGACGGCCACAAGCACCACCCTCCTCATTCTCATGCACGGTCAGCCTCTGCAGTGGACTTCTCCAGAATCCTAGTCACTATAACTTGTTATATTATTACGCTCCAGAAATGCATCCAGACACTTTTTGAATTGTAATTGAATTCACCATGACCAGTTCCTCTGGCAGAGAGTTGCACAGTCTCACTGCTCGAACAGTAAAGAATCCCTTTCTGTGTTTATATAGAAACCTTATTTCCTCTAGATGTAGACGATGCTCCCTTGTTCTAGATACAGTCCTGGTATAAATAGATCTTGGGAGGATCTCTATAATTTACCCTTGAAATTTTCTATACACATTTATTATATCCCCCCGAAACCGTCCTTTTCTTTAAATAACCCTTCCTTGCTAATTTTTTTTGGGTAAATTGCAAATCCACCCAGTCCTTTTATTATTTTTGTTGCCCGCCTTTGTGCCTGTTCAAGCTCTACAATGTATTTCCTCTGAACTGGTGCCCAAAACTGTACACAATATTCCATGTGTGGTCTAACCAGTGACTTGTATAATGGGAGAATAATGTTCTCATCATGTGCATCTATGCCCCTTTTAATGCACCCCATGATCCTATTAGCCTTGGCAGCTGCTGCCTGACACTGGCTGCTACAGTCAAGTTTACTGTCCACCAGGATTCCCAAGTCCTTCTCCAGTCACTTTTACCCAGCATTTTCCTGTTTAACATGTAATCATGTAATGGATTTTTCTTCCCCGTGTGCATAACCTTGCATTTATCTGTGTTAAACCTTATCTGCCATTTCTCTGCCCAGGCCTCCAACCTATCCAGATCCCTTTGTAATAACACATTATCCTCTATTGTGTTGATTACTTTACAGAGCTTATTATCATCTGCAAAGATCGATATTCTACTGTGCACTCCACGTGTAAGAAAATGTTAAAGAGGATAGGACCCAATACTGACCCTTGTGGTACCCCACTAGTAACAGGGATCCAGTCTGAGTATGTACCGTTAATTACCACCTTTTGTTTTCTATCAGTGAGCCAGTTACTTACCCACTTGCACACAATTTTCCCCCAGTCCAAGCATTCTCATTTATTTACAACCTTCTATGTGGCCACCGTATAAAAATGCTTTACAAAAATCAAGATATAATGACATCCAGTGCCTCACCCCGATCCAGTCTAAGCACTGACTTCCTCATAGAAGCTGATGAGATTAGTCTTGACAGGACCGATCCTTCATAAACCCATGCTGGTAACGGGCGTTATAACATTTATTTTCAGTCAGATACTCCAGGATAGCATCTCTGAGAAAACCTTCAAACATTTTACCCACAACAGAGGTTAAGCTTACCGGCCTATAGTTTTCTGGATCACTTTTGACCCCTTTTTAAACATTGGCACCACATCTGCTATGCACCAATCCTTTGGAACATACAGTGGCTTGCGAAAGTATTCGGCCCCCTTGAACTTTTCAACCTTTTGCCACATTTCAGGCTTCAAACATAAAGATATAAAATTTTAATTTTTTTGTGAAGAATCATCAACAATTGTGAAGTGGAACGAAATTTATTGGATTTTTTAAACTTTTGTAAAAAAAAAAAACAGAAAAGGGGGTTTGGGTGCAAAATTATTCGCCCCTTAAGTTAATACTTTGTGGCGCCCACCTTTTGCTGCGATTACAGCTGAAAGTCACTTGGGGTATGTCTCTATCAGTTTTGCACATCGAGAGCCCTGAAATTCTTGTCCATTCTTCCTTGGCCACAGCTGGAGCTCAGTGAGTTGGATGGAGAGCGTTTTTTGGAACAGCTGGAGCTCAGTGAGGTTGGATGGAGGCGTTTGTGAACAGCTGGAGCTCAGTGAGGTTGGATGGAGAGCGTTTGTGAACAGCTGGAGCTCAGGGGAGGTTGTATGGAGGCGTTTGTGAACAGCGGGAAAGTTTCAGTGAGGTTGGTTTGGAGAGCGTTTGTAAAACAGCTGGAGCTCAGAGGTTGGATGGAGAGCGTTTGTGAACAGCATTTTTCAGCTCTTTCCACAGTTTTCTCGATTGGATTCAGGTCAGGACTGTGCCCTTGGCCATTCTAAACACCTGGAACGTTTATTTGGGAACCTTCCATTGTAGATTTTGCTTTATGTTTGGATCATTGTCTTGTTGGAAGATAAATCTCCGTCCCAGTCTCAGGTCTTTTGCAGACTCCAACAGGTTTTCTTCCAGAATGGTCCTGTATTTGGCTCTACCCAAACCCTTCCCCACAATTTTAACCATCTTCCCTGTCCCTGCTGAAGAACAGCCCAAACCATGATACTGCCATCACCATGTTTGACAGTGGGGATGGCATGTTCCTTGGTCTTCATGATGCTGCCCCCACCATGTGTGACAGTGGGGATGGTGTGTTCAGGGTGATGAGCTGTGTTGCTTTTACGCCAAACATATCGTTTTGCTTTTTGTGGCCAAAAAGTTTTATTTGGTTTCATCTAAGCAGAGCCCCTTCTTCACATGTTTGGTGTCTCCCCAGGTGGCTTGTGTCAAAATGTAAACAAGACTTTTTATGGATAATCTTTGAGAAATGGCTTTCTTCTTGCCACCTTCCATAAAGGCCAATTTGTGCAGGTATGACTGATTGTTGCCCTATGGACAGACTCTCCCCCCTCAGCTGTAGATCTCTGCAGTTTATCCACAGTGTCATGGGCCTCTTGGCTGCATCTCTGATCAGTCTTCTCCTTGTTTGAAGTTTAGGGGACGGCCGGGTCTTGGTAGATTTGCAGTGGTCTGATACTCCTTCCATTTCAATATGATCGCTTGCACAGTGCTCCTTGGGATGTTTAAAAGTTTGGGGAAAACTTTTGGGATCCAAATCCGGCATTACACTTCTCCACAACAGTATCACGGACCTGCCTGGTGTGTTCCCTTTGGGCTTCATGATGCTCTCTGCGCTTTAAACAGAACCCTGAAACTATCACAGAGCAGTACATTTATATGGAGACTTGATTACACACAGGTGATTTAATTTATCATCATCAGTCCCTTTAGGACAACATTGGATCATTCAGAGATCCTCACTGAACTTCTGGAGTGAGTTTGCTGCACTGAAAGTAAAGGGAACGAATAATTTTGCACGCCCCACTTTTCAGCTTTTATTTTTTACAAAAGTTATAAATATCCAATAAATTTCGCTCCACTTCACAATTGTGTCCCACTTGTTGTTGATTCTTCACAAAAAAATTAATATTTTATGTCTTTATGTTTGAAGCCTGAAATGTGGCAAAAGGTTGAGAAGTTCAAGGGGGCCGAATACTTTCACAAGGCACTGTACATGTTTACTATTCAGTCTACAAGCACTGACTGTGCCCCTGACTATATTTTTAGCCACTCAATCAGATGACTGCTAGCCCTATCCTCGCAGATACTGTATTTGTGTTGAAGGCATTTCTTAGAAAGATATTGGTTGTTGCCCCATGTGGTACCATCTGTAGGCCCCCTATAAATAAAAAAAAAAAACATATCAAATAATAGCAAACTGATGAATATCACAATACCAGCACCTGCATAAATGATACACTGAACTATACTGCACAATGGAAATAATTCTGCTCTATGATCAATGTAAAGATTTGTAGTAGTGATAAGCCTCAGGTCCCCTTTAGCAGAATTAGGTCATGTGCCTGGACAGACCAGACCTGCAGAAAAGTTTAATGACCTCTGTGCTCATATAGAGCAGAAGTTGTGCTTTGTTCCCTTTTACCCTGTTATGATATCATACATATTGAGTGACACTAGATAATACCCTCCATCTCTTGTATCATTAAAAGACCTACAGACTGACAGCTCCACATAAATGATAATTCTTCATACATTTATCTCATCATATTGACTGGAAATATGAGTAAATATACAAAAATACATGGTGACATCATTTAAGTCACTTATGTCTAGGAAAAAAGCCTTTAGGGAAAAAGTAACAGAAAGGCTAAATACATTTTCTGGTATCATACTGCCCTCTGCTGTCTGTAATGGGATTGTACGAAGGAACCTGCATTTCTAGAGGAATGGGTCAGCATTTTAGACTTTGCACTAGTTTTGTCAGGATAGTTCCTTTAACTGCTTAGGGACACAGCAGCTCTCTTATTTTTTAGTTGATGTAATACAATCTATCTATGTAGCTAAATGTAGATAGATAGATATGAGATACATAGATACGAGATAGATAGATAGATATGGGATAGATAGATAGATAGATAGATATGGGATAGATAGATATTAGATAGATAGATAGATAGATAGGAGATAGATAGACAGGCTGATAGATAGGAGATAGATAGACAGATATATATGAGATAGATAGATATGAGATAATAGACAGATAGTAAGATGCCAAGGGGTAGTGTGGTTGATGGAAGGTATGTTTTATCAAGGTGGCTGTCCTTGTGATATAAAAAAACATATTCTGTTGCCAGCAATGTTATGTTGCTGAGCCTGTTATTGTTACGGTAGGACAGGTCGCCCCCATACTCCAGCCCGGGCCGTACCAGGCATGTATAAGGCAGCTGACACAGCTTCGGGTAGAGCTATGTGATAATGCTGGAAGCCTCCGTGTAGTATAGATGTATGCTGGAAGCTGGGTATATTTGGACCATGCCAGGGAGTGGAGTCTAAGGGGTCCTTGGTCTTCATAGGTAACAGGCTGGTGTAACGGCAGGTAACAGCAGTACAGGACAGGGGCGTAGCTAGAGAAGCCTGGGCCCCATAGCAAACTTTTGGATGCCCCTCCTCCCCCGACTACGAACATTTACTAGGACCATCTTAAGTCATGCAGTTGCTACATAATACAAGGAGTGATACCTCACCATAGATATCACCATCATACTGCTACCAAACAAATCCCACTATACCAAAACCAATATTACCAATAACGCTACTACATATGGAACAGATTATACCGCCAGAACACGACCACAAATTACCACCAAACAGTGACTGAATAATACCCCTATATTATTACTGAATAAAGATCAGTATACAAAGACCAATATTACCGCCATATAGTGACCATATAGTGGTAGATACATGTACACAGGCTCTATAAACTATATGTAACCACCATACAGTGACCATATAGTGGTAGATACCAGTGTACACAGACTCTGTAGACATATAAGTGATTACAGTGCAGTTATATCTTGTGACTGACAGGTGATGCTTCTCTGACAAGTCGTTGACTTTCCCTTTTGTTCTGCATCCAGTCCAGACCGCCACTTCTCCCGGCCACCACTCATCCCTGCAGATTTAGACACAAATATCTTCACTTTTCCAGCATCTTCCTCACTGCCCCTCACCTCTGTACAAACTTTCAAGAGGTGGCAGAGCAGGTACAGGCCATAGCTTAGAGGCCCAGTCTCCTAGAGGGGAGGGGAGAAACAGAAGAATCACTCCCTGGAGATAGTTGCAGCTATGGCCTGTATGCCTCAGAATCATATTACCAGGTAGACCACCATTAGATAGGTTGGAAGGCCTCAGGTAGGTAGGTAGGCTGTAGGTAGGCCCACATAGGTAGATAGGTAGGTAGGCTATAGGGGGCCCTAAATAGGCAGTCTTTAGGTAGGGTTATAGG
>JAODAL010012906.1:0-93452 GCA_025379985.1 Phyllomedusa bahiana | reverse complement strand
TAAAAATTTTTTATTTTTTTTTTTTTGCTTTTCCCAAAAATAAAAACATTTTTATTAAAAATCGGAAAAAAGGTTTTTGATCGCCTTTAGTCTGAGCCCAAAAATTTTTTCTTTTTTCTTTTGTGCACAGTTTTTGTATTGGCTTGTTTCTTTGCGGGATGGGGTTTTTTGAGTGTTTTTATATTTTTTTTTGGGGAAACCCGGGGGTGAAGAAAAATATTTGAACCCTAGTGAAATTTTTTTTTTTATTTATTTTTTTTTTAACAGGCTAATGTGCAATATACATGACAAGTTAGTATTACTCTGGGGGTTTAAATTCGGCCGATACCCTTTTTATATAGGTTTTTTCATGTTGGTGTTTTTAAAAAAAATTTGTTTTTTAATAAAAATGAAATATTTATGCTTCCCATATTCCTTTTAGCCATAATTTTTTTTTTTTTTTCCTACAAAAAGGGGGAAAAGTTAAAATTTTTTCTTTTGGTACCCCCCTTGGCTTTTTATATGTTTTCCCTTGAAAACTTTTTATTTAATTTTTATGTGTGCGGGATGAAAAAAAATACCCAATTTTCTTCAGACCCACTGTTAAAAGGGAGACCAGTACACAGCTTTGTTGCTTTTGTCCGGCCTCCATGAAAAATGTCAGTCATTATGCCCTGGCCATGCCCACTTGGACGTAAGTTACGTCCAATGCCCGGAAAGGGGGTTTTAATTCAAAATGGGGGGGATTTTGGGAAAGGGGTTTCCCCTGTTCCCGCCCTTTAGGGGTTTTTGGAAAATGCAAATTTGACACCCACCCAAAAATCTTTTTAAGGACCCAAACCTTTTTAGTGCTCCCTCTTTGTATACCCTGCCTTGCACCCAAAAGGTTTTACCCCCAAAAATTTAAAAGCATTCCCGAACTTAAAAGGGGAAATTCCCAAAACAAAATTTTGGGTGTTTAATTTTCCAGGATTTATTAAAAAAATTTTAAAAAATTTTAAAGTAAAATTTTGGCAGATTTTTTTTTGGAAAAAATTTTTCCATTTTTAATTTTCCCAAGCCCAACGCAAAAAAAAAATTGTAAAAAACCCCTGGGGGGTTGATATACTCAAAAACACCCTTGGATATTTTCCCTTTAAAAAGGTTTTATTTTAACAATAGGGGGGGTTTTTTTAAACTTTTTTTTTTTTTTTTTTTTTTTTTAAATTTTGGCTTTTAAAAGAATTCACAAAATGAAAAGTGGGGGCCACAAAAAAAAAAAAACCCGTGATAAAAAATGAGCCCCTTAGGGGGTGTTTTTCCTATTCAGATGCTTGTGGTTGAGCCAAAAAGAAACAGGGCCACATTTTGGGAAATACCCTTTTAAAAACACCCGCTTTCCTGGGGAAAAATTTGCCCTAAAAAAAAGGCTTCCTAAAAAGGGTGGCCCTCCAGCTTTTGGGAAAAATAAAACCCCCATCATGCATTTTTATTTTTATACAGTGGGAATGAGGGGGGTTTGTGTTTCCCAACAGTGGGGGCCGAGTTTGAGGATCCCTGGTCAAAAAATTTAAAAGTCGGCAAAAAATGTAGAATTTTCCCCTCACTTTGCTTTAATTTCTGTAAAAACCCCTAATGCTTAAAAAGCCCCCTAAATGCGGTTTTAATATTTTAATGGTGCAGTTTTTTTAGATGGGTAATTTTTTGGGATATCTAACTCAGGCTCCTAAAAACCCCAATCAGAATTTGGGGAATGGTTTAAAAAAAACCAATTTTGAAATTTTTTTTCAAAATTTGAAAATTTATACTTAATTTTAAAAAAGAATTTTAAAAACTTTAAAAAAATGACATTTTTTTTCAAAATTTTTTTACGATGCTTTGATATTTTTCACAAATAAACAAGGATTTTGGAAAAATTTTTACTTATTAAAAGGGGGTTTTTCCACTAATTGATTCATGTTACCACAGTTGTTTTCTTGGTTTCACTTTAAATTCAGGGGGTGTTTATGGCTTCAACTTGGTTGCAGTAAAAGCCAGGTCGTAGTTAGCGCCACAGGAGCTAATGCAGACCAAAAGGGGGGAAAATTTTCCAGAATGGGTTTGAACATGTTAAGGGCCCACATATAGAAAAGGACTTTTTTGCAGATTTTAAAAAAAAAGCATCCTTGTAGTGGGACAACCCTTTTAAACACAATGGTCCAAGAAAAAACAATCTCTAAAATTTCACTGGATAGGAAGTTTTTTTAAAAAGTTATTCTCAAAAAGTGTACATATAGATTTCAAAATGGGGCTTGTCAGGAAAGTCAACCCCTGACTCATTCTTTAAGGGTGTCGTTTTACAAATTAGTCTTTTTGGGGGTCGATACACTAGAATAATCACCGGGAGCGTGAACACTAGAGAATCCCCAAAGCCAAAATTAATGCAAGAAACCATTAGAGGAAGAAGGTATAAAAAATTTTAATAAATCGTTAAAATACACACAAAAGAGGCCCTATAAATAACAATGGTTGGGAAGGCTCACCTAATGGGAAGACTAAACTTGATCCTATCAAGACCCTCAAATGGCAGGAGCTAGTAAGCCATAGCCTCGCAACAGTGACAGGAGGAGCGCCCCAATAAGGGCGGTCCTGGCAGGAGCCTGACCCTGCAAACACTAACCCTCTGAATAACCTAGTGGTCCCTGTCCCAACATGTTTCGATTCTCCAGAAATCGAAATCAGGGATGATAAAGATAGGGAGACCAAGAAAAGGGGGTTAAGAGGCTATGATTCAATGTATTACATAAAGCCTCTAACAAAAGCTGGCATGATAGTATAAAAAGAAGGGCTAAAAGTGGGGTTTATGTCATTCACCCCCAATATACCAGCAAAGAGAACGCCTCGTAACTTGGATTGTTTTACTCACGGTTACCCGGTGGAACAGCAGTCAAAAGCATGCTAAGTAGAATGAGCAAATTGCATAAGAGGCCGGGGTACAGGCATCTAACATAGAAATGAAAGTCCAATGTAGGGAAGAAGACTAATACAGGTACACTAACCAAAACCACATGGAGAGCCAAGTGTGATCTACTCACCAAACTAAGGATGCGCAGAAACAACGCGCCCCTCACCCTGTATGGGTGTTCCGGCAGTGGCCGGGTTCTATGAGACGCTATGAGAGTGCGGTCAGAAGCCTTAAGAAGCACGCGTGGTGGCGCCTACATGACGTCACGAGCGGTGCGCCCGTGAAGCAGTGCTAGGACTGTGATACGTCCATAGCAACGGCGGCGCATGCGCGCAGACACTAACCCATATTGAGAAGTGTCGAACGAGACGTATGGCTGGATGCAATGCGTGCACTCAGCCATTCACTTAAATGGTACGGTATTTTGGCTGGAGAGATGAGGTAAAGACTCACAAAGTAAGGTAACCAGAAAAAATGAAAATTAGGAAAATCAATTATGTGTGAAAAAGTAAAAAATATGGAAAACATATGTATATCAGTGATGATTAGAGGAGAAGTCCTTGCACGTATTTTAGATTTCTTCATAGGAAACAACTGAAGTCAATGTGTTCATTCAGTCCTAAAGGGGTCATTGTGTTGAGGGTAAAACTCCAAAAGCTCTCTCTCTGCAAGAGCAGCTGGTCCACATTACCGCGTCTGGCAGAGAGAGGAATACGATCTATGCCATACCAGCGCAGGCAGCTAGCATCGCAATTGTGCTCACCTCTTACGTGACGTGACACAGAGGTGTCCCTTGCGTGACGGATGTTACCTAGGTGTTCACCTATTCGACGTCGAAGTTGTCGCGATGTTTTGCCTATGTATTGTAGGCCACATATACACTTTATCATGTAGACAACATATGTCGTTTTACAATTAATAAAGTGATTGATGTCGAATTTTCTTTTATTGTCCCTGTCCGAAAAGGACTTGGTTTGAGTCATGAATGGGCAAAAAGAACATTCACCGCAGTGGAATGATCCATTCGGTCGTCGCAGCCAAGTCTCCTTCCTTGGCGAGATATAATGGCTGCGTACTAGAAGATCGCGAAGATTTTTACCCCGTCTATATGTGACCGAAGGGTAAGTACCTATATGGTCCCTTAGATCCGGGTCCATCCTCAGGATGTGCCAATGACGTTTCAGGGACTCACGGACAATTGGGGCTGCTTTGTCAAATGTGCCTATAAGGCGTATGACAGATTCGGCAGAGTCTTTCTGTGGGTGTCCTGCTGTGAGAAGTGTGCTGCGCTCACTTGCGAGTGCTTTTTTATATGCCTGTCTCAGAGTAAAATCCGGATAACCCTTATCCAGAAATCTCTGTCTCAAATTACCTGCTTCTCTCTTAAAGTCGCACAGCTGTGAGCAGTTGCGTCTTAGCCGCAGGTATTGTCCCCTTGGTATGCCCCTTTTAAGGGATGTTGGGTGATGACTCTCCCAGCGCAGTAGGGAGTTGGTAGCTGTAGGCTTACGATAAATTGTCGTCATTAACTCACCTGTTTGTTTTTTGGAGATCAATACATCCAAAAAGGGTAAAGTGTCGTCCCCAAACTCAAACGTGAATCTCAGATTCAACGAATTGACGTTCAGCACCTGTGTCATGGCAACAAATTCATCTCTTGTGCCATTCCATATGATGAAGACATCATCGATGAATCTGAGCCACAAACCAATCCTATCGGCTGGTGGGAGGCATCCACCGTCTTTGGCGACAGTCCACTACCTTTAGCCCTTCTTTTTATACTATCGTGCCAGCTTTTGTTAGAGGCTTTATGTAATACATTGAATCATAGCCTCTTTACCCCCCTTTTCTTGGTCTCCGCTATCTTTATCATCCCCTGATGCTATGTCTGGAGAATCGAAACATGTTGGGAAAGGGACCAGTAGGTTATTCATAGGGTTAGTGTTTGCAGGGTCAGGCTCCTGCCAGGACCGCCCTTATTGGGGCGATACTCCTGTCACTGTTGGTTAGGCTAGGGCTTAATAGCTCCTGCCATTTGAGGGTCTTGATAGGATCAAGTTTATGTCTTTCCCATTAGGTGAGCCTTCTCCAACCATTGTTGTTATTTATAGGGCGCTCTTTTGTGTGTATTTTATATCGATTTATTAAAAGTTAAGTTTTATAGCCTTCTTCCTCTATATCTTTTTAGGGGTGTTTAAGTTTCAGCACCATACGGTGTCTGCAAATCTGTAATGGCACCTAAAAAATATGCTAATGAAAATGAGACCCCAGAATCCAGTAGGTACTTCTCTTAATAACAGGCTTCTGATTAAGTCAAATAGTGCACTAGGACCACATATGGGATATCTCTAAAAACAACAGAATCGGGGGAATCGGTATTGATTTGCATTTCTCTGTTTATAATTACTGTGCTCTAGTAAAAAAAAAATGTATTAAAATTTAAAAATTACATTTTAAAATTTCACCTCCACTTTGCGTTAATTTCTGTGAAACACCTTAAGGGTAAACAAACTTTTTAAGTATTGTTTTGAGTACTTTCAGGGTTGCCATTTCTTAGACACCCTCATAAATGACTCCATCTAACATACAGACCTCTGAAAGCCACATCAGAACTGGAATGGTCCCAAAGTAATCTTTGTTTAAAATTTTCTTTAAAATTTGATACTTAATTTAAAAGCTCCATAATGTCCTAAAAAAAAAAAAGGATGTTTAAAAAAACATGCCAAAATAAATAAAATTTATGTTAGATTTTTTAGTATGACTGTTTTTATGCGCATTTTTTTACTTTGAAAATGGCAATTTTTTCCATATTTTCGTAACTTTTTGATATTTTTCACAGATAAACACCGATTAAAGGGGATGTATCGCTTCCTTACTTTGGCTGATTCACACTTCTCTTAGTTCCCAGCTCCGTGAATGCAGGGCGTTTCTCCCCTCCCAGCTGGATGACATCATCCCCCCCTCCACTGCTGGCCTGAGACTCCCTTCCCCTCCCCTCCCTTCCCCCTCCCTTCCCCTCTGAGTCCACCTATCACTGTGTCTCTCCCTATCAGTCTTATTTTATCAGAGCTGTATACATACCACCGGCTGCATTCAATCTAAGCTGAGCACTGATCTCTCACCGCTGGAGATGTATTACAGCTGTCTAAGAACGGCACAGATCTGCGTGTATGCATGAGAGTTAGGCACAGGGACAAAAAAACTGTCATGTTTTCTCATTGTACAATCTGCTGCAGTCTGTTTCTAGCTAGGTGTGGAAACAGAAAATGCTACGGCCCCTAACTCTGAGTCAGGAACACAGCTCCGTGAATCGACCCAGGGGCTGTACAGAATGTAAATGAGCTCTCAGCTATGAATTGCAAGGAGAAGGATCAGGAGGGATGAGACCCCCCCTGGATATCAGTGTAAATAAAACACAAGATAAGGGACACTGTGAGAACAAGGCAGCTTTGCTAATGACATCCAATTGGAAAGTTGCTTGTTTTCACTGTCCCCTTATTCTGAAGACCATTTAATGAAACGATAACACCCCTTTAAGTTAACCATTAAATTTGGTTGATACAAACTACAATCTCAAAATCGCATGGTAAAAGCATTAAAATTTTATCTTTAGATCAAGTGACAAATGACAGATCAAAAAAAAGGGGCTTGATCTTTAAGTCCTAAACGGATTTGGTCCTTAAAGGGGTTTTATCATTTCATTAAATGGTCTTCAGAATAAGGGGACAGTGAAAACAAGCAACTTTGCAATTGGATGTCATTAGCAAAGCTGTCTTGTATTTACAGTATTCCTTATCTTGTGTTTTGATTACGCTGATATCCAGTGCTGGTCGAATCCCTGCTGATCCCTCCTCATTGCATTTCACTAGCTGAGAGCTCATTTACATTCTGTACAGCCCCGGGTTGATTCACAAAGCAAGCATTCCTGTGTCTCTCACTCAGGGACCGGCACACAGCCAGAAGAAACAGAATTACACTGAAGGGCTTACACAATCAGGGAACAGTACAATTTGTGTCGATCCCTGCCTGACTAACTCTCCTGCATAGAAGCAGATCTGTGCCGTTCCTAAAGCTGGATTCAAATGTAACACATCTCCAGCTGTGAGAGGAGAGGAGATCACTGCTGAGTCTAGATTGAATGCAGCCTGTGGTATGTAGCTAAGACTGATAGGGAGAGACACAGTGACATGTGGACTCAGAGAGGGGGTGGGGGGAGGGAGTCTCGGGAGCCAGCAGTGAAGGGGGGATGATGTCACACAGCTGGGAGGGGAAGAAACGCCCCTGCATTTGAGGAGTTGAGAAGCTGAGAGCAGTGTGAGTCAGCCGAACTAAGGAAGCGATACATCCCCTTTAAGGGGTTAAATGGCACAAGATGCTACCTAGAAAGGAGGGAATGCAAAAGTGTAACTGGAAAGGAAGACATAAAAGTATAGATTAGGGTGAGAAGATAATAGATTATAGTACAGCAACATTCAAAAATTTGGTATGAAACACCGTTTTAGAGAGCAGCAAAATAGGGGATTAATTGGTGAGTGTATGGTGTCATTTAACTAGAAATGGACCCATCTCCATCAGCTGTGTGTGTAATGTTTATAATCATCAGGTGTGAGAATGCACTTCTTTACACTGAATACAAAAAACTTTTGGAAACAAGGGATGACGTTTTTGGCCAACTGAAGTAGATGGCATACGTCAACTTTTTGTGTAAATTAATTTTATAAAATGTTAATTGGTTTACAGAAGTGGACATGACTGGACATTTGGACATTGTTCTTAGAGGATTGGCAACCATAGTAAAAAGACTATAAAATTGCTATTTTTTTTTCATTTACGAATGTTGCTTTTGTCTAATTGCAAACAATGGAGATCCACAGTCTCCTTGTCAATGGAATGGCACAAAGAAGGGCAGAACTAGAGCACAAGGTTAAAGCCGTTAAGTCTGTGTGTATCACATGACCATTTAATTTGGTGCAAAAAGCTGTAGAAGAGCTTAAAGCATGCACCACCAAAAGAAGCTTCATGTGATGAGGCAAGAAAAACTCTTAGAAAGTTCCCTATTTGATACAAATTGAGGAGCAAGTTTAGGACTTGCGATTGTTTTTATAAAGGCTACCCTCTCTGCTTTACTTTATTCAAGAAGCTTTCCTTAAGAGGATCGGAGGCATTGAGCACATTTAGAAAATATCCACAGTGCATTGAAGAAAAAGTAAGCACATGTTCAATAAGTACATGTATGGTGTTGAATGCTGGCACTTGTAGTACCACAGCTAGAAATGCCAACATGCCACAAATGTCCTAATTGTATCGGTGCTGATACAGTACTGTATTTTACATTTGAGGCAGTTGGAGAGGGATGGGGGGACTGGGTCGGGACTCGTGTGTGACGTCAGGACAATAGGCAAGCAGCCTGGTGAGCAGGCAACAACTGTTGGCGCAATTATTAGAAAATGGAAGAAACAATTAATGCTGTACATTTCTGCACAAAAAAACGCATCCAAAAACGCATCAAAAATGCACCTGTGTGTGAAAGCTCTCAAAGTGTTTGCTTTAACGACAACCTGTGAACATTAGTTTAGGTGCTTCTTTTCTGATAAAGTGGCTGTCCGGGACTAACCATTTGGCCCCGAGAGGAGTTACACTGGACGAAGCCAGTGTCTGCCACACAACTGTTTGTTTTTGTAAGGTGCTAGAAAGTGGAACATACCTGTTAAGTAAGCGCACAGACGAACAGGCTTTTGTTTATGCTGTGCATGTATTACACCTGTATGCATATCTTGCTAAAATAAAAATACGGGTAGGACCAGTATTTGCACCCAAGACTGTCTCTCTGCCTGCAAAGGACTTATGCTATGATCCCAGAGCTTGTAGAAATTCAGTAGCGACTGTTGTCCACAGGGTTGTGGAGACGGAGCCATGGGGTCGGTGCCTATTTTGCAGGAGTCTTGAGTCGTCATAAAATGGATCGACTCCGACTCCCAAAATATATAATTAGTTGGTACAGTTCGATGCAGTGCAAAGAGCAAGAGGAATTGAGTCCGGCCAGTGCTACTGCTCTCATATCTTCAGCCTTATCACATGAGTAGTGTAATTGATGACATGGAGCAGGCAAAGCGCTGCCACAGAGGAAAAGATTCTCCTCCCATGGCAAACCGATTTCAACTAAATTTTTCACCTGCTTTCAAAGAAGTAGAAGAGTTCAACCATTCATCAAAACTGACTGTGGCTGAGGCAATTCCTTTATACCCTGACATTGTTAGAGATTATGCCCCTGGGTCAACGCTTTGCCTCAAACCCAAGTTAGTGTAGAGAGGCCGTTCTCTAGCCTAGAAATAATGAGATCAGATGTGAGGTCATTTATGCAGGATCTGATAGAGGCAATACTAGTTCTCAGAACAAATTCAGAGACTCCACAAATGTTCCTGCAGTGTTCTAAAGTCATATCCAGTAAATTATATTTACACTGACAAGCAAAATGGTAACAATGTTTTGAACTTGTGACTTTCAGGCTCCATATCTCACCATCCACTACAGCTTTGTACATGAGGCTACTGTAATTTTATATACAGTCATCTTACCTATCTTATACATAAATTTGACTTGCAGGTATCTACTTACTTCTGCAGATTCTTTCCTGTAACTGCATTGTTACTGTTTTGCTCCTAAAAATCAAAATGTTAATTTTTATTATTTTGTTAGTATTTGGGAAATTCACCTTTTGGTTTTCAATACTGCCTGAATCCTTCTGGGCTCTGGATCAGATTCAAGCATGTCTTGACCAAAATCTACACATCCCCATTGTTGGTGCATACTGGACTTGGATACAAATACAGCTTTTTCTTCAACTCTACCCACAAGTGTTCAAAAGATCGAAACATTGTTACCCTTTTGCTTATCAGTTCTACCTAAATAGCTTGATTATTATGTTATAAGGGGATAAACAGCCTGATGTTACCATTTTACTACAGTAAGGGCATGACACGGGTTTTTGGCCAGTTTTTCAGGTGGTTTGCGGTTTTGCAGACCGCCTGAAAAACCGGCCGAAAATTTGCACAACGGGCTCCTATGGAGAACCCGTGCAGCAGACCCCACTGCACGGGTTTTTCGCCCGGTGGTTTTTCCGCCCGCAAAACATTGTCCGTGTGATTAACATTGCGTTCAATGGCAAAAGCGCATCGCCGTTCCCACGGGAGATCGGCGATGCGCTTTTGAGAGCTCTCCTGCACTGCGCTTTTCGCATCCGCTTTAAGAATTGACACGTCAATTCTTATTGCGGTTTACGCAAGTGAAAACCCATAGGAGATAATGGAGTCCACTTTTGGCACCTGTCCAAAAGCGCTCCACACTCCGGGTACGTATCAGCTGCACTTTGCAACCTGAAAGCGGATGCAAAAAGCGCAGTGAGCGGCTGCAGGTGGATCGGCGCGGTGAGCGGGGCTGGATCGCGGGAAGGCACGGCTGGAGGTGGACCAGCGGTGAGTGGGGCAGCATGGATCGCGGGACGGGCGCAGCATGGATCGCGGGACGGGGGCAGGAGTCTTATGAATGGGGCAGGAGTCAGGGAGAGGGAGAGAGAATATGAGAGATTGAATCAAAAAAGTCGTGTGAACAAGCCCTTAATATGAATGCAGTGGTTATTTATTACTCATTAAAATTGTTAGATATCCCACAGTTTTATCCTCGATAAGCCCCCATCATTCGCTCTGGGAGTACCCTTTCTTTGCACAATTGTGTTTATGTTTTTATTGAACTTCCAATTAACAAAATAAAAAGATAAAGCATACTAAGGCCTCGTTCACACGGCTTATTTCGCCGCGGATTTGCCGACTGATTGACGATAGTCAATCCGTCGGCAAATCAGTCATAAATAACAGCCTATTTTCTATTGATTTCAATAGAAAATACGGCTCGTCGTTCACACGACGCGTATTTCCGTGCCGGATTGCCGCCGTGGATTGACGACGGCAATCCGGACGGAAAAACAATATGCATGTCAATTATTTACGGACGGATTCACTACCTACAATGAAGGGAGATGGTGAATCCGTCGGGAAATCAGTTACAAATAAGTGCCACACTTAGTGGCACTTATTTGCAACTGATTTTCAACTGATTTCAGAACGTATTTACGCAATCCGATGTAAATACGTTCTGAAATAAGCCGTGTGAACATAGCCTAACAGATTTTGTCAGCACAACAGGAGAATGCAATGTACAGCATATTTTTCAATAACAAACATAAAATTAAAACCATATTGAGTATAGTATAATAATTTGTTATATCAACCAGATGAAACTAGTACACAGTTGAAAGTGGAAGTTTACATAACTACATAAAAAGACACACATGCATGTTTTTCTCACTATCTGACATGAAATCAGAATAAACCTTAATCGTTTTAGGTCAATTAGGATAAACAAAATTATTTATATTTGCCAAATGCCAGAATGAGAGAATTTTTAAGGCATTTTTATTACTTTTTGCAAAGTCAAAAGTTTAAATACATTTCATTAGTATTTGGTAGCATTGCTCTTAAACTGTATGACTTGGGTCAAACGTTTTGGATATCCTTCCACAAGCTTCTCACAAAAGTTGGTAGGAATTTTGGCCCATATCTCCTGACAGAACTGGTGTTACTGAGCCATGTTTGTAGGTCACCTGCCTTTTCAGCTTTGCCCATAAATTTTCAATAGGATCGAGATCAGGGCTTTGTGATGACCACTCCTAAGCTTTGACTTTGTTATCCTTAAGCCAATTTGTAACCAGTTTGGCAGTATGCTTCGGGTCATTGTCCATTTGGAAGACCCATTTCCGCCCAAGCTTTAACTTCCTGGGTGATATCTTGAGATGTTGCTTCGGTATTGCCACATAATCTTCTTTTATCATGATGCCATCTTGTGAAGTGCACCAGTCCGTCCTGCAGTAAAACAACCTGAGAAAAAACATGATGCTGCCACCCCTGTGTTTCACAGTTGGGATGGTGTTCTTAGGCTTCCAAACTTCTCCCTTTTTCCTCAAAATGTAAGGATGGTCATTGTGGCCAAGCAGTTCAATTTTATTTTCATCAGACCACAGAACATGTATCTAAAAATTTAGGTCTTTGTTCCTGTGTGCATTTGCAAATATTAATTTGGCTTTTATATGTTTCTTTTGGAGTAATGTCTTCTTTTTGGCAGAGTGGCCTTTTAGCCTATGTTGATACAGTACTCTTTTCACTGTGGATAATGACATAATCTTACCAGCTTTCGCCAGCATCTTCACAAGGTATTTTGCTTTTGTTCTTGGGTTGGTATGCACATGTGGGACCAAAGCACGTTCATCTCTGAGACCCAGAATCCATCTCCTTCCTGAGCGGTATGATGGATATTGCCATCTTGTTTGGTGTGCTTTAAAATATATCCTCAGGCATTTCTCTAATTTAGATGTTGCCAATAAATCAGAAACTTCCAAAGCTGTCCCCCATATTTTGATAATCCTAATTTTGATAATCCTAATTCACCTTTAAAAGGGCAAGGTTTGTTTTGATTTAATTTCACATAGTGAGAAAAACATGAATAGTGTTTCATCTGCACAGCAAATGATGATCATGACTCCAACCAACAAACTCCTTCCTGCAGCAGTAAACCTCAACACCTCAAAAGGTGTCCTGGCCACATCATTCCTATGGGATATACTATAGATCACTCCAGACCTAAACTGTCCCGATCACAGGTTTATCTCTTGTGCGGGCAAAAGTTAGTGAGCTCTAGTCCATATTTTGCGTTCTAGAAATAATATCAGACATTGAGCAATCATCAATAAGTCTCAGTCAACCAGGTCTGTATCTCCTATCCGTGCAATAGTGTGTGGATACGCATCTTTTGGGGTGATGAGCAGCAACTGCACAATTTTTAACTTGTTGCGACCTTAATTTCCTCTCTCTGAAACCAAAAAGCTTATTGGCCCTTTCCTATTTACATCCACAGATCCTCCATGGTTCCTCTCCCCCTTTTTTATAATTTTTTTTTTCCTCATTCAAAAACTTTATTAAAAGCATTAAAGGGGTTGTCTCGCTACAATGATTGGGTTTTAATTAAAAGATCTTTAAAAAAACAAGCAGCTTTGCAATATATGTTCATTACAAATGTCCTACTGATTTTGAGTTAGCCCTGTTAGTAGTAGTACATCAGCTTCTCAAATCTCTATAGCAGGGGACCTGTTGATCTTTATCTCACTGGCTGTCAGGTCTGTATGACTCATCAGCCTCTGAATACAGGTCAGAGCAGAGAGCCCCTCCAGCACAGAATGCTTCTGTAGTGGAGGGAGGGGGAAGGCTCTGGCTTCTGTGTCTGTGCTGTCTGGATTAACCCTGTGTGTGCCTGCTTCCTCCTGTTCTCTACACAGGTTAAGGAAAGCAGAGGTGAGGCTGATCAATAGATGTGACAGCAGTGACCCTGTGAGTTACTATAATCATGATGTCTTTGGAACTGTGACTATACTAATACTATACAGATCAGGGGGCATGTGAATGCTTCATGCTCTGCTGTACTAGTGACACATCCTGAGTATAGTAACACTTCACAGCTGCCCTGTGTCTGTTCTGACAGGGTCTGTTTGTTGCTGGAGATGTGCAGATTTGTATGCTGAGCAGGGGGTATAGGAACACTTGCATCCCCCCTGCTCTGCTATTAGCATACACAGCTTCACAGACCTCTGGCTCCACACTCATAGATCAGCCCTCTCTCTATGTCTCCGTGGAGCTAACAATACAGCTGATCCAGGAGCCTGCAGCAGACCTAGGCAGGCACACACAGGGTTAACTCTGGCAGCAAACCCCCTTGCCCCCCCTCCCCCCTCCTGCTGTATAGAAGTTATGGAGGAGAGCTTTCTGTGTGCTGAGGGGAGGGGGGAAGAGGGAGGAGAAGAGGCAGACAAGAAGCACGCCCCTGAATTCAACTGCCAGGCACAGAGGCTGAAAGCTTGTAAGGAGACAACTCCTTTAAAGATGGAATACAAAATGGGGAAGGTCACAATGACACAACAAATTATCATTAGTTATAATGAACACAGGTAGTCATGCGCACAATATAAAATTACACAGTGAATTCTTAATCTCAATATTGGAAAACACTGTTATCTATTGAATGAAAAATGAAGACAAAGTAAACAATATAATGAGTCAGATTTGTCATTTCTTTCATTGATTCAAAAATGAAAGCAAGAAAATGTAAAGGAGTAGGGAGGGAGGAAAGAAGAGGGGGCAAAGGAGTTAAGGGCAATGATGAGTAGACCAACAATGCAAGATTTTAATTCAGGTGCATGCGGCCTAAGAGAAATCAACTATATATATGAATGGGAAACTCCCAGTAAAGGATAGGACCAAGCCATAGAGAGCTCCATTTTTGAGTGATTTAAAAAGTGGAGAAGAATAGAGAGATAACCAGTGATGTAAGTGCAACCCAAATGATTCACTTGCTCCGGAGTATGAGCTATCAATTCTTCTATAAAATTGGTACAAAAAATTAAAGAACTATCCATCGATTTGTTTCAGGGTCATGAGATTGCCAGTTTATTGGTATCACTGTTTTAGCAGCTTGCAAGAGATGTCGCAATAGGGACTTTTTGTATGCTAGATCTATTAAATTGAACATGTAGAAAAGGGCAGTTTCTGGAAATTTGGTAATAGGAACCTCCATGAGCTCATGACGCTTTTATAATTTTTATAGGTTTTGTGTTTTCATATAGGTATTAAACCACCTCGTTAGGTTTGAAACTTTGGACTTGGATGTTACCAAATTCCACTCTTGTAAGGCTTCCTAGACCTCTTCCTAGACCACAACTTCAAATACAAAGATATATTTCATAACATTCGTGAATGAAGTGAATTATTTGATTTTCACATTACTTTCTATGGGCGACAAAACTTTTGTCTTGCCAAAATCTGTCCTTTCTGTTTTCCTTAAATGATCAATAATACAGCAGTGAAGTAAATTTATTTTCGTTAAAAAAAAACTAATTTGGGAGGGTTTCAGCTTTCATATGAGTCATTTCTAAAACCAATGGATGAATTTTAAGTCTGGTTATAAGCTTTGGTTTCCACAACATGGATAAGCGACAGAACTTCTGTCAGGGACTGTAAACACAACGTTTTGGTCCCATTGAGACCTTACTTATGTGGGTCACGGTAGGACGGATAGTCAGTCGAAGAGGTATTACTTTTTTTCTCAATTTAATTTTTATTGTCTTTTTTTTTTTTTTGAAGTGTAACAAAGATATATGACAAAATCATACAGCGTATTATTCCTATTAACACAGAAATAATCATATAAAGGTATTGGATAACAGTAGTATGCTGAACAATCTTGAACAATATCCAACAAGTTTGCATAGCCTAGTATAATGGTAAGCATAAAACCAGACAACACATAAACAATACACAGGACACACTAAGGGTTGAGGGATAGGGCAGGGGGAGACTTGAGGCGGCCAGCACCATACAGTTTAATAAACAGTATTGAGAATGACAGACACAGCATTTCTCTCATATTCCTGCTGTAATCTCGTAGACATCCCATTGGGACCAAGTGTCAAAGAATGGCTCCAGCTCATTATTCATTGATGCTGATAAGTATTCCATCCGTCTAACTTCTTTTATTCTCTGGACCAAGACCAATTTTGAGGGAGAATCCCTTCTCTTCCAGAACATCAAGATCAAACATCTAGCTGCAGTAAGGATATGCAGAGCCATTCTGAGAACTCGCCCCCCTGTGTGGAGTCAAAAACAAATTTAAGAGGAAAAACAAGGGATCAGTTGGAACCTGCATGTCCAACATGTCTGTTAATAGGGAATTTACATATCTCCAAATTTTTCTAATTTTGGAGCATTCCCAGAAAATAGGAAATAGATGTCCCGGGGCTTTATTGAACCTCCAACATCTGTCCGAGACCGATGGATTAAGCTTATGAAGGAAAGCCGGGGTATGATACCCCAACATGAGTATCTTATATTGGTTGTCCCTGTACAATGTACATCTCGACGTCTGGGTTTCTCTCTTTCAAATTATTTGCCACTCGTCCATCGATATGTCCCTTTGAACAAAATTCTCCCATTTACCCATGTACGCGTGTTGGCCTGAAATGTCCGGGAAAGGATGACAGAGTATCGAATAAATATCTGAAATCAGTCCCCTTGTCGTGTTGTTTTGCAAATCATTTCAAATCTTGTAGGGTGGGACACTGTAGAAGAACCCAACACCTTAGTCAAGAAGTGTGTAATCTGCAAATAGGTGTATCTACTCGAGGTAGATAAGGAATATATTGGTTGGAGTTTTTCGAATGTCATTATACGCCTAGTAGAATGATCCACCACATCTGCTGCATGAAAAAGTTTCTTTTCAAACCACTCCCTCATAGCTGGATTATCCATTCCACTCTGAAAAGAGGGATTGAATAAGAATGAAGTCAGGGCTGGATAAGGGGAACAGAGATTGAAAGTCTTAGCACACTTTTTCCATATGTCCCTTAAGACCACCATCGGGCCTAGTAATGGTAAGACCGACATTTTACTTGTGGTAGCCCATAAAAGAGAATTTGGGTGGACCGGAGCTAGCCACATTTTCTCAATCTCGGCCCACCTGGAGTATGCAAGTAGTGACGTCCATGCGGGAACATGTCTCAATTGCGTGGCCCAGTAATATTTTATCAAATCCGGAGCTCCAAGACCCCCCCTTTCTCTTTTAGCCATGAGCGTGCCTTTACCGATCCTATGCCTACCGTAGGCCCAAATAAATTTAATTATAGCCGCCTGAAGGGATTTCAAATCCCTCGGGGGAATTGGGGTTTGGGGGGGCTTAAAATAAGAATTAACTTGGGAGGAGGGTTTTGATCGCTGCCAATCTTAGCCAGGAAAAGGCAGGTTTTCCCATTTTCAAATAGAGAAGAATTCCGAGTATGTTTGGGAAATTTTTTGCCCTATAAAAAAGGAAAAGCTTCGTGATATTTAACCTTAAATTTCGGGGAAGTATGTTTCCAGTTTTATTATAATTGGTTTTAAGGATTCCAAAATCACCCTGATTCAATTAATTGGTAAAGCTTCTTCTTATTTTGGGTAGAGGGTGTTAAGGCTGACGTTAAATAAGATATCTCCAAGAAAAAATTTGAAGGCGGCATCCCAACCCCCAAAAAGTTAATACTTTATTGCAAAAACCGGGCATAAAAGCGGAGGGGATGGAGGGGCACATAACCAACGCCTTTTTCGCGCTCGCGGGCCTTTCTAAAGGCTGAGGGAAGTGAGGGAATCACTTTTAAAATTTCCTTTCCCTTTTTACAAAACAACAGTTTAAAGAACAGCAAATTGATTTTCTTAAAAAAACGACAAAAAAAATTTTAATAAAAACACACATATCTACAATTTCAAAAAAGATTAAAATCTTCTTCATTAAGTCCCCATTTTCCTAACGCCTCTGTGGCGGGGCCACTCCTTCGCACCAAAGGAGTCCGATGTCGATCAACCATCTTGAGCAAAAACCCTCGAAACCTGCAAAGAAACAAAAGGTATCTCCCCTAAATATCTGCAGAGGAGAGAAACGGGGGCGCCTTTCTTATTTCCAAACCTGAGTACAGATGTTCCTAATTTCTAAAAGGGGACTATGTTTACCTATAAAAAATATCCCCCGGGGCAAAACGGGACATACACAAAATAGTTTGAAACGACTGTTACAATTGATTAAAACCGGTCCCCTCCAGTTCTCAGATGCTGCCTGTGCCCTTTTTGCCAAAAAAAAAAAGGGTACCCACCTAGGTATTTTTGGGGGAAAAATTTAAAAGCCAATTTGGGAATTCAATTTTCTCCTTAATCCCCCAGGACTAACTATCCCTCAAACTTCGTTCCAACAATGTAAAAAGGGGGACTTTTGTACTCTTAGTTGCAAATAAACATTTTTTAAAGAATTTTCCAAATTCTTTTTTAGGCCCTCTTATGACTCTGCATTTACGTTTTCAAATGAAATTTGGCTATTTTTTCCCCTTTTCCCTACGTTTTTTAAAACAAAAATTTTGACGATCTTGTAATCCCTTAAAAAAATTTACTCTAAAGAATTCCCTCATCATATCCTTCTTTAAACCTTTCCAAAGTTCTGTTTGCTGAAAAAAACCTATACTCACTATTGTTTCTTAAATCTTAAAAACTGTTATAGGGCAATAATTCTTTGTGCGGGGTGAAAATGTTATGATGAAATAAAAAAATTTGTGGTTGTAGATTTTCTTACCCCTTGTTTAAATCCTCCCCCGGGTTAAAGGTATTTCAACATCCAGAAAAAAAAACCGATTTATCCCCAAAATCAATGAAAATTTTATATTAAAATTTTCCCTTTTTTTAATCGAAAAAAATCTTAAAATTTTGTCCTCTGTCCCTGACCAAATTTCAATATTGTCTATAAAACGACACAAGGGACGATATATCAAAAAAAGGATTTTGTTTTTATAGATATAATTCTCTTCCCAAAAGGGCCCAAAAAAAGTTTTAAATGTTGGGGCAACTGGGGTACCCATAGCTACCTGTTTTTTGTGTGTACCAAAACCCATCAAATTTTTGAAGGATTAGGGATAACACAAAATCCAAAACCCACAAATAAATTTTTAAATTTTTTTGGGATCTCTATTGTTTTTCCCAAAAAAAAGACTTGTGGCTAATAAACCAAGAATTCTGATTTTGTATAAAGGTGCGCATAATAGTCCAGCCTAAATCATTAGATACTATCACATTACAGAGTTTGCACAGGGTTTTTTTTTCTAAATAAAAAACAAAAAGGGGCCCAATAGAAGGTCTTAAAAACCACCACGATTGGACCCTATGGTTGGGTTAGAGATTTTGAATTTTGGTAAAAAGTACCCAAAATTTTTTGGTGTCAAAAGGGAACAATTTTCGCAAGATTTTTTGAAAGAAAACCAATAATCTTCCCTTTTTTAAAAAGAAAAAGTAACCCACTGTATATACTTTACTAGGGTCACCTGGGAGTTTTTAAAGTTTGTTTATCCCCCCAAATTTCGATTTGCTTTAAAAAAAGGGATTTTTTCCCTAAACCATTAAACTAATTTCCCCCCCGGTCAGCGGGCTTTACTATAATATTGCTTTTTCCTTCAATTCCCTTAAAACTTCTTTTTTTTTCCGATTTAAAATTTGGAAAACCTCTGGATAAATCAATGATTTTAATCTTAAAATTACCGCTCATCTGTAAGTGCTTTTCATCGTGCAATGTATTTTTTTGTCTTCCCCTACCCCTCCAAATTGTAAAGTGGGGGGGGATTTTTTGGCGCTATTAATAAAGATTATTATTATTATTATCCCGCTGGTTAATTGGACAATGGATCCCGGTGAAAGGGGGGGAAAAAAAAGACTTTTTTAAAACCCCACAAAACCCGTTGCCAGGTCAGATTCCTATTTACAACCATCAAAATCCAATAAACCCTCATGCAAATAAAGTTTAAATTTTTGGGGAATTTGGGAATTGGTGAGTCCCGCCTTCATTTCTTTGTATGGAACTGTTGATTATCTTCTTGTCGGGTGGCCCAGTCTAAAGGTTTAACTAGGGGGGTTTTGTCCAAGGGGCAGTGGGGAAAGCTCTTTGGGGCTGCAGCGAAGTCTTAGAAAACCCTTAGTGCCACGTTTTTCTTGTTTGCATGGGTTTAATTAGTTTTGGCGTAAAATGATAATTGACCCCATATTCTCACCCCAAACCCCTTTTAGGCCCCGGGTTGAGGCGAATACCCCGAGGAAAATGGTTTCCACAAAAAGCCCCGAACAGGAGAGGAGACAGGGGCATCCTTTTTCTTTTTTCCATTTTTTAAAATTTTTTTTTTCGGGGGGAAAAAAGTTTGCATGTGGCAATTTATTTTTCCCAGTTGGGGAAAGGGTTTACACACACCCCAAAGCTTTGGAAAAAGGGAACCCCGGACGGGGCCCAAACGGGGGATAAAGGGGCCCAAAGCATGTTTTCCAAATTTTGGGTTCTTTTAAAAAAGCCTTTGGGTCGGGTTTTTGGGGCCCACCCCTGGGGGGGGAAAGTGCTTTTTGTTTTAGGGCACCCCAAATAAGTTTGTTTCCCCTAAGCGTGTTGTTCCTCCTTTTTGGCCCAGACTTTGCCAATTTTAAACCCTTTTTGGGCCCAAATTGGGGGCAGCCACAGCGGCCAAGCGATCCCCCAATTTTTCTTTGTGAAAATTTTAAAAATTTCAAAATTTTAACAGGGTATTGGCCTTTTTAATTTGGGATACTTCCATGGGCCCTTTGCCCGGTTTTGGGGAAACATTTTTAAATGGGAAATTTTTAGAAAAACTATTTTTAGGGATTACCCTCAAAAAACCCGGGAATTAAAAACCTGTTTTGTTTTTTTTTTTAATTTAAAGGGGAAAAAAATTTTTGTTTAGATAGGTTTGTGACCCCAATCGGGCCCGGGGGGGGGCCCCCTTTCCCCTTTTTTTTGTCCTTCAAAAATTCCCTTTAAATTTTCCTGCCCCAAAGGGAAAGTTTTTAAAGGCTTCTTCACTTCACCAGGGGAGTTGGAAATGGAAACTTGGAGAAAAAACGTTTGTGGGACCTAAATTTCTCGCCCCATGGTGTGGAGGGAGGGTTTGGGGAAGGGAGTATTTTTTCCCGATTTAATTTGAAAAGAAAAAAATTTAAACCCTTTGGATCTGGAGGGGCCCCTTCCCGGGAAAGGTTTTTCCCCGCAAGCATGAGGATTCACGACTTTCCCGTGTCCCCCCTTAGTGTTGGGCCCAAAATAAGGAAGGGGTTCTTTAAACCTTTCTACAAAAGGGATGTTTCGAATACAGAAGAGTTTCTGGGTTTTTCCTTAACATTAATTTTCTTTAATTGTGACCTCAAGCCAAAAATTTTTTTCTTAATTTGGCTTTCGTTGGGTGTGTTTTTTAAAAAAGCCTCGGGTTTTCCCCCAAATGAGACTTCAAGTTTTCCCCTTTTAAATTTGCATCCATCTTTTTTTTGAACCCCATTTTAAAAACATTACCCCTTTTCCCCCTTATGTGTCTCCCAAGAGGAAGTAAAAGGGGGGACAAGTGCCCTTCTTTTTTGGGAATTATTCCCCAAAAACCCTCTTAAACTCCCTCTCGGTCTTCGGTTTTTTTTAAATTTAAAAGTTTTTTAAGCTCCAAAAGGGATTTAAAGAATTTTGATTTTTTTCAGGGCTTCAGAAAAAGTAATTTAGGGGCGGTTAAGACCAAGTGATAGAACCTATGTCTGCCCCAGCCCAAAAGGGCCCTAAAAGGCCGGGAAAAGTTTTTAAGAAAAATAATCAATTTCCCGGTTATGTTTGGGTTTCGGGGGGGAAACGGTGTTTCCCCCCTTTTTTTTTGGTTTTGGTATTTTTCCATTAAAAAACAAACCCTTGAAACCTTTTTATTAAATTTTTTAATTTTTTCGGGGTCTGGCCTGTACGGGATTTTATTGGCTTTCGTTTAAAAGGGGTTATCATGAGTTCGGGGAAGGCTAGGTTTAAGTTTCCCCTACCCAATAATTTCCATAGTTGGGGGGGTTCCGATTTTTTCCTTTGTAGCACCCCTTTTTAGGAAATTTTTTTTTGGGAAGGTTCGGTGGTTATTTTTACATAAAAGGGGAGGGGGGGGCCCCCATTTTGTGCCCCTTTTTGTTTATGGATCTGCCCCTGATCGTCCAAAAAATGGAGGGCAGAGACCCCGGGAAATGGACTGTTGAAAGAGGCATGGGTCGCCCCCCCCCGTTTTTCCTTTTCCTGGGGGAAACTAAAAAGGGATACTGGAAAGTGCGATTTTAAAAAAAATTAAGGTTCCTGAAATTTTTTAAAATGTGTTCTTGGAGGAACACTAGGGCCGGGGTATTCGTCTTGGTTGGCTTGTAGTAACCCCTTTGTTACAATTAGACTTACAAAAACCCCTTTATGGGTTTTAAAGGGTATTGTTTAACCAAATTTTGGATGACCTTGAGACCAGAGATGTCTAGATTTTTGGCCCCTCAATTGATCAAAGATCATACACTCGAGGACGAGGGTAGGGGGTGACACACAAGGGAGAGGGTTGACAAAACAAACTGAACTTGTAGACTCATGTAGAGCCCAACCTATTTGGTGAATACCAAGGATCCGTCCTTGGTGTAGGGGAACCCATAAACGAGGCATGGTGATGATGCCCTTCCGGACAAGACCTTTAATCTGGTTGAGGTCCGTCCGCAACATCCCCTATGTCGGGGGGGTTTTCCTGACAGTGTAGAACACCGGCCAACAGCCAAACTGGGACGAAGCTGAAACTCTAATAATAACGAGCATACATTTAGGTCGGACAAACAACTAGCAGTGTAGCATGGGTGAGGGGCTTTGGGGAAAATGGTAGGGGAGGAAGGGCAGGAGAGGGGGTGGGGGGGAAAGAAGAGATAGAGGGAGGGAGAGAGAGAGAAAAAAAAGAAAAAATTGGGAGCTAGAAAAGGAAGGACTAGGGGAGGTTATGTTGAGCACCCCTGGTCCCTGTGAACAACATATATGTGCCCGTATCAACGGATATTAATTATATATATTTTAATTTAAAATATTTATTTATATTTATATTTATTTATGCTGCTTCTGTAAGGTAAATGTAGATAAACAATGAACCTGGATCAATCATCAAATTTCAGAGTGAGGACTGGAGAAGCAAAATATATCCCCATACATGGGGCAAAAAAGAGCAAACGATCCCTATGGGAACAATCATGTAAAACATAAACCCCTGTTAAAAGCAATTCCCCAAGACTTGCTTGAGCCACCATTTTACGGATATGTGTCTTCCAATAGCCTCTCCCGTCTCACATCCAAACAAAGAATCGCTACTGCAGAGTCTGGCCAACTTTCTATCTGGGTGATCTAGAGGAACCTGATCTAGGTGAGAGTCTTCTTGAGTCCTCTGGTGGCTGGCTTCTCTTCGAGGCACGGGGGGTTTTCTAAACTGCTGGAGGTGGAGGCTCTATCTCCCAGTCTGGTATGTCCACCAGAGTGCATTCTAAAGTGGAACAGAACTGGCGAAGGTCTTCCCTGGATCTGAGAGTAGCCGTTTTACCGGTCTTGGAAGCGATCAACATAAAAGGATATCCCCATTTGTACTTGATGTCTCTTTGTTTAAGCCCCCCAGCAACGGTTTAAAGGCATCTCCCCTTAATAGGTTATCCAGGACAGGTTGAAAAAGTTTAATTTGAGTCCCGTCAAAATCAAAAGCCTCTGGGCCCTAGCTGCCTGCATGAGGGGTTTTTCCTTGAGCGGAAGTCATGGGGGAAAAACAAATTAGGGTATCTAGGTATATTGGGGGAGGACTTTTTGGGGGGCCCCCTATAAGCTCAAAATCAAATTTGTTTAATTTGTGGGTCGGGTGGCCCCTTTTTAAATGAATTAAAGATTTTTGGAGGACAGCAAGTAAAGTCTTCCTGGCCAGCGGGTTTTTGGGAGACTTCTAAATCTAATGTTTACAGCGTCTTTTCCCCCCCTTGTCCCCCGGGCCTCCCATGGGTTGGTGGTTTTTTCTGGGAAAGGAGCCCGTGTTGATACTTTGGGTTTGAAAGGGCCTAGATGTAAAAGGTTTTTGGTTCCCTGTGGGCGATTTCGAATTCCTCAACTCGGAAACCAAAGCTTTTTTTAATTTTTGCGCACCATTGGGAATCTAGATCTGCAGGCCTCTTACCTCAGTATAGGGGTTTGGAAATCCTACCTGGTAAGGGGAAAGGCTAAGGTAAAGGGCTCACTTCCCCCCCGGAAGAGACGCCGCCAAATTTTCTCCCTGTTTTGGGTTTTCCAAATTTAAAGGGCTTTAGATGAGGGGGCCCAAATCGGGGCTTTTCTAGCCGCTTTCGATTTGTGGGATGAAATTTTGGGTTCCCTTTTTTTCCCTTTAAATTTTGGGTCCCGACCCCGAAACGGATTGGAAATTGGTTTTTACTTGAAGATTTTTTGATTTTCCGTGAAAATTTTCGGGACTTAGAAGGATGGCTGGCCCGTTAATTCGCGCCCCGGGATGAGGGGGGTTTAGCCCTAGGGGAAACTCTCTGGGGTTTGGGGGGGCGCAACGGACCGGGGTTCTCTGCTATTGTGCGCCGTCTGGGATCTGGGATTTCCCGGGAGGTTTCCCAGAGGCCGGAGGGGGGGATATTTACAGGTTTGCCTGTGGTCGCGATTCCAGAGGGCCCTTTTTTTTTGTGAGAACCCGGGGGTTTTTTGAAAAAGTCTAATACAGTGGGGTTTCCCAAAGGGGGGAAAGATTTAGCCCTTTTTCTTTTCCCCGGCGTTGTCTTTTTAGGCTGTGGGGGTTTTTCCCGCCTTCCATTTGGTGAGAGCTGCTGAAACCCCCAAAAAGGCCCCCGCCCGAGCACCAAAGAGGCCCGTTTCTTAAGGCTGGTCTTTTCTGAATCTTCCCCAAAAGGGGGAAAGACTCGGTCCGCTTAGTCTGGCTGTTTTAAATTTACTGTCTTACCCCCCTTTTTTGTAGAGGGAATCACGGGATGTTCCCCCGATTCTGTATCAGCTGCCTCCGCTAACTCTCGCGCCGAGACCGCAGCTCTCCCTCCGATCCGTTAGACTGTACCTTCTTGTTGTCTCAGCTCAGTCGGAGCCCCCGATGGTGTGCTCGGTGTCCCCCCGCTGTTTTGAGGTCCGTTTTGGAAGTGACGCGGGAGGGTTTGTTTGCACGCCGCGGGACTTTCCCCGCCTACCGCGGTTCTCTGTCCCGTTCCACTGCTTTTTTCTCTTTCAGTTCCTTTAGATTTTTTTCCAGGGGGACGGTTCCCGGATCCCTCTGCAGCGGAATCCTTGCCTTTTTGGCAAGATGTAGCCAGGTAATGCTAATTTAGCTTTGCACAGCGCAGCCCGGGAGAAGAAAAGTTTGGGGCCATTTTGGGATGGTGCCCCGGACACGCCCCCAAGTTTTTCTTTAGTAATGGATTTGGGCTGTAAGCTGGATAAATGGGTATGGTCTTACGAAATTGCCTGGCAGCAGCCATCAAGAGAGAGTGGTAGTGGTAACATATACGCATCATTTATTGCCTTTAATGGACGTCTCCGCTCTGTAATATTGCTTCTTTGCTTTAAGTGTTATTGTATTGCTATATTTATGGTATCCATATGACTTCTGTTATTTTATTGTTTCTTTGCAGTATGTTTGTACTTTGTTTTGATATTAAACTTTTTGAAGTAGTAGAATAAAAAACATTAAACATTCTAAAATTTATCTCCGCGCTTTTTTTGCAAGACCCAGGCCAGCTTTTTTGGAAAACCCAAAGAATGGTAAAGGATTGGACTTTCTCCTCTGTGAAGAATCGCAGCACAGTACTGGGAGAGTGACTGGTCAACTGGATCCTGGTAGAATAAAATTGGGCGTTAGATGGCAAAGCCCAGAGCTGATGACTTCTAAGCTCTGCTGCAGTTTTCATCTTCATCTGTGTCCAAAGGTCATGGATGAAGAAGTTGAAATTGGTGCTTGGCCCAGGATGCATCTAGTGTAAAATGTATTTTTTGCTCTTTTTTGCCCTTCATCTCCAAACTCCTGGAACGCTTGGTCTACTCTCGCCTAATCCACTATCTCTCTGCTAACTCTCTTCTTGACCCTCTGCAAACAGGTTTCCGCTCTTTAGGGCGCATCCCCACGGCAGTGGACAAATACCGGCCGGTATTTGTCATGTTTTGTGGCTGTTCCCACGGCCGCGGGGGGGGACGGCTTCTCTCCGCGATGAGCGGAGAAGAGCCCTCCCATTGACATGCACATATTCCGTCCGAAAACCGGACGGAAGATGGTGCATGTTCTATGTTTTGCCGCCGGACCGCCGGCAACAAAACCGCCGGGCGGAAAACCCGTGCAGTGGGGACTGCTGCATGGGTTTTCCATAGAGCACAATTGTGCTAATTTTCGGCCGGTTTTTCAGGCGGTCTGAAAAACCGGCCGAAAACCCGTGCCGTGGGGACATGCCCTTACACTCCACAGAAACTGCTCTTGCTAAAGTTTCAAATGATCTCCTGACAGCAAAATCTCAGGGCAACTACTTATTGCTGCTTCTTCTGAATCTCTCTGCAGCATTTGACACTGTTGATCACCACCTCCTCAACATGCTCAGTGCCATCGGTATCCAGGACACCGCTCTCTCTTGGTTCTCATCCTACCTCTCTGACCGCTCCTTTAGTGTCTCATTTTTCGGTTCTACCTCCTCTTCCTCTTGCTGTTGGGGTTCCTCAGGGATCCGTTCTTGGTCCTCTCCTCTTTTCACTCTACACAGCCCCCATTGGACAAACCATCACCAGATTTGGCTTTCAGTACCACCTCTATGCTGATGACACTCAACTATACACTTCCTCCCGAGACATCACTCCTGCCCGCTACAAAACACCAGTGACTGTCTGTCCGCTGTCTCTGACATCATGTCCTCTCTCTATCTCAAACGAAACCTCACTAAAACGGAACTTCTAGTCATCCCACCATCTACTAACCGACTTCACCCTGCTATTTCTCTCTGTGTGTGGCACCACCATAACTCCTAGGCAGCAGGTCCGCTGTCTTGGGGTTATACTAGATTCTGATCTGTCCTTCACCCCATATATCCAATCCCTTGCCCGCTCCTGTCACCTGCACCTCAAGAACATCTCCAGAATCCGTCCGTTTCTCACTGTGGAAACAACTCAAACTCTCATTGTTGCTCTTATTCTTTCTCGTCTTGACTACTGTAACTCCTTGCTTATCGGTCTCCCTCTCTGTAAACTCTCCCCTCTCCAATCTGTCCTGAATGCAGCAGCCAGGCTTGTCTTTCTTTCCAGCCGCTATACTGATGCCTCTACCCTGTGTCAGTCTCTGCACTGGCTGCCTATTCAGTACAGAATACAACATAAACTCATCACTCTCACCCATAAGGCTCTCCACAGCGCTGCACCCCCCTACATCTCCTCCCTCATCTCTGTCTACCACCCTACCCGCTCTCTCCGCTCTGCTACTGATCTAAGATTACACACCTCACTCATCCGAACCTCCCATGCCCGTCTCCAAGATTTTGCACGTATTGCACCAGATCTCTGGAACATGTTACCCCATGTGATCAGGCACACTCACAACCCTCACAGTTTTAAGTGCACTCTGAAAACTCATCTTCTTAGACAAGCCTCTCAAGATCCCTAATTGTTAACCAACCCCCCAAATTCTGTCACACATTCGTCACTTCCTGCACTTTGCCACCCACAGGCACTTATCTGTATATAGATGTATGGTTGGGAAGGCAAGTTCATCCACTTTTTATGTGTACTGCCCTATATTTATGTAACATGGCTGGTCCATTGTAAACCAAGCACTTGTCACCCTTTGTTTCACCCATACACCCTAATAGATTGTAAGCTCTTGCGAGCAGGGCCCTCACACCTTGTGTCTCATTTGTCAGTAGCTTTGTTTTTATAATGTAATGTCTGGTTTGTCTGTGCTTATTCCCTTTATATTGTAAAGTGCTGCGGAATATGTTGGCGCTATATAAATAAAGATTATTATTATTAATAACAGTTTGATGCAAAGTTAAAGATAAATGTTAGTGTGAATTCTGTATTTTTTTTAAAAAATTTATGCTCCCATGATATAATGAAAATTATTTGGGTGCAAAATATATTTTAAGGTTTACAAGCAAAATCCTATTTAGCTGTTTTCACACGGCTTATTCAAGCTGTAATTGCTGGATGGATCTCGCCCGCAATACGGCTTGAATAAGGGCCGTGGGCGCGGCGGCGGCGCTACCCGCCGGCCCCATATACTTGCATTATCCACGGCGCGTATTGCGCCTGAATAATGTGCATGTCACTTTCTCCCCGCCCAGCGGATTCGCCGAGCTGGTAGGGGCGATGGAATCCACTGTTCTCTGAGAACTGTGGATTACCGTAATGACTGCGACGGATTGGAGCCGTACTGCAGCGCAAATCCGGCGCGCAGTACGGCTCCAATCCGCGTCGAAATAAGCCGTGTGAACATGGCCTTAGAGTTGCACC
This sequence comes from Phyllomedusa bahiana, assembly GCA_025379985.1. NCBI lineage: Eukaryota > Metazoa > Chordata > Amphibia > Anura > Hylidae > Phyllomedusa > Phyllomedusa bahiana. Next base: position 65,563 of record JAODAL010012906.1, on the reverse strand, counting down.
AATGTGGTTATAACTGTAAATACTTTTGCTAGATTATCACAAAAGTATCACTTTTAAGAGGAACATCTAGATCCCTTTCAAACATTTATATTGAATTATGTGCCTTAATAATTTAGTACATATCCTGTGCATTGGTGATAAGTGTTTGATCGATCCAATAGCTGTCTCACAAGAATGAACTTCCCATGCATGTGTTTAAATGGAGCAGCATTAGAATATGTACACTGCTGCTTCACTGCTTTAAGGTGTGTCGGATTACTAGAGGGAGCCAAATTAAATGGTCGACTACCTTCACCATTTCTATACTTTTAAATGTTACAAAGTTACATACATTCTTCAAGAAAATATTTCGGTGCACACTGACTTTTCAAGATATGCAACAATATGTGGTAGATGTTTCCTTTTTAAATTTACCCTTTCTAAAAATAATTGTGTGTGTATATATTTAAATTTGTGTAGATACTTGCTGTAAACTTTTCATGTTTTTTTTGTTTTTCCATTTTATCTTTTTAGACCACCTAAGCCAACTCTGGTGATATCTGGTGCCATTGCACGGGTAAGAACTTAAGTTTTTCCTTTTTGAATACTTGGAGATATGCACAATTAAAACACAATCCTATTCTGTAATAGTGAAACATTGGGTGATTCTACATAAAAACCATGGTACAGATTCCATTGTGGAAAAATAAGAAAGCCTAAGGCTATGTCTGCACTACACAGAAAAACCGTCTGTTTTTTCAGCGTTTTTTGTTTTCTAAAAACACTGGAAAAATGACTGAAAGCAGCTCCCCTAAACTTCTAATGTAAAAACCTCCTGCTGTCTACACTGAGCTTCTTTTTTTCTGCTCGTTTTTTTTACTGGTCGTCTTTTGCAACATGTTCTAAAAAACGCCAGAGCAGGGCAGAGAATTTACTACAGGAGTCTATATAAAGCGCCCGACGTCTTTTGGCGCGTTTTTGCTGCGTTTTTTTGCCGCGATTTTCCAATGAAAACCCTCCCAGGAGACCCAAGTCCCACTTATAGTGGGTGTTAATAAGGGTTAGATGTGTCCTTTATTGTACCTTTTGTAATACGATGATCATGCTTTGGTTGCTAACGATTTTTGCGCAATTCATATTTTTTCGCTAAAAATAATTTTTTTTGCGGATTTTGGCATTAGAATCCGTTTTTTTGTTTTTTTTACAGATTTTGGTGCTAAAATCCTTTTCTTAACTTTATTAGCGCCAAAATATGTCAAGAAAAGGATCTTAGCACCAGAATCCGGAAAAAAAATGTATTTTTGCCGTCAAAAGCGAGAGAACTTTATTGGCGCCAAAATGTTATCTCGCTTCTGACGGCAAAAATACGTTTTTGGTTTTTTTTACGGATTTTGGCACTAAAATACTTTCCTTTACAGATTTTGGCTCTAATAAAGCTATCTCTCTTCTGACGCTGAAAATATGTTTTTGTTTTGGATTTTGGTGCCAGAATCTGTTTTTTTTTTTTTTTTTTTTTTTTTTTTTACGGATTTTGGTGTTAAAATCCTTTTCTTAACTATATTAGCGCCAAAATATGTTATCTCGCTTCTGACTCCAAAAGTAAGTTTTTTTCGGATGTTGGTGCAAGAATCCGTTTTTTTATGAATTTTGGTGTTTAAATCTTTTTCTTAACTTTATTAGCGCCAAAATATGTTAAGAAAAAGATTTTAACACCAAAATCCGTAAAAAAAAAAAGTATTTTTGCCGTCAGAAGCGAAATATCTTTATTAGCGCCAGAATCCAGAAAAATGCAGATCTTAGCACCAAAATCTGTAAAAAAAAAATCCATAATGAAACATTTTTGGCGACAAACGTGAGATAACTTTATTAGCGCCAAAATCCGTAAAACGATTACAAGATTACATATAAATGCAATTTTGTGCTTTACATACCCTTTTGTGGGGCGGAGTTGCAGCTAATGGCTTAATTTATGCATACGTTAAAAAACGGGCTTGAAGACTAGCAAAAAACACGCCAAAAAACGGCTGTTTTTTCAGCTGCTTTTGACAGGCAGTGGACAGAAAACTCAGTTTGATGAATGTATTTAGTAGTCGTTTTCAGGTCGTTTTTTGTCCATTGCAGTGTAGACACAGCTTAAATCTAAGAAAAATAAAATTGTTGAAATCCGTACCAACGGCTCCTCCCTTTCAGTTCAGAATGCAACAGACCACCGTAAGGGCTTGTTCACACTGAGTTTTCACTCCGTGTTACAAGCGCTTTGTAGATCCGTCTTGGGGACCAACAGAATGGAGCTTTTGAAACGCGCAGTGGCGATCTCTCATCTGAACGCTGCTGCGTCTTCCTAATAGCGAGCAGTGATAAATTCACTGCTAATTGTTTAGATCCGTCTTGGGATCCGCTCTGTCGGTCCCCAAGACGGAGCTACAAAGCGCTTGCAACACCGAGTGAAAACTCAAGTGTGAACAAGCCCTAATAGGTCAGTCCACTTCTTATTGTATACCGATTAAGAATAAAAAAAAAAACACCCTCCTTTGGTGATGCTGATGACTTTCTTGAAAGCCTAAATATTTGAATGGTATACTGTTTCGTAAAAAATAATAAAAATAAATATACAGGCAGTCCCCGGGTTACATACGGGTTAGGGACTGTAGGTTCGTTCTTAAGTTGAATTTGTATGTAAGTCGGAACCAATATATTTAGTATATGTATGGTGTGTAATTACAGGCAGGTATATGTCCCCATAGCAGGTATAGGTCCCCCATAGCAGGTATACAGTCATTCTCAAAACTTTTGGCCATGACTGTAGGCAGGTATATGTCCCTCATAGCAGGTATAGGCAGGTATATGTCCCTCATAGCAGGTATAGGCAGGTATAGGTCCCCCATAGCAGGTATAGGTCCCCCATAGCAGGTATTGGTCCCCCATAGGCAGGTATATGTCCCCCATTGCAGGTAATAGGCAGGTATATGTCCCCCATAGCAGGTAATAGGCAGTTATATGTCCCCCATAGCAGGTAATAGGCAGTTATATGTCCCCCATAGCAGGTAATAGGCAGGTATGTCCCCCATAGGCAGGTATATGTCCCCCATAGGTAGGTATAGGTCCCCCATAGCAGGTATAGGCAGGTATAGGACCCCCATAGCAGGTATAGGCAGGTATAGGTCCCCCATAGCAGGTATAGGCAGGTATAGGACCCCCATAGCAGGTATAGGCAGGTATAGGACCCCCATAGCAGGTATAGGCAGGTATAGGCCCCCCATAGCAGGTATAGGCAGGTATAGGTCCCCCATAGCAGATATAGTCAGGTATAGGACCCCCATAGCAGGTAATGGGCAGTTATATGTCCCCCATAGCAGGTAAGAGGCAGGAATGTCCCCCATAGATAGGTATAAGCTGTTATGTCCCCCATCGGTAGGTATAAGCAGTTATGTCCCCCATCGGTAGGTATAGGCAGTTATGTCCCCCATCGGTAGGTATAGGCAGGTATGTCCCCCATAGGCAGGTATAGGTCCCCCATAGTAGGTATAGGCAGGTATAGGTCCCCCATAGCAAGTATAGGCAGGTATAGGTCCCCTCATAGGCAGGTATATGTCCCCCATAGCAGGTAATGGGCAAGTATGTCCCCCATAGGCAGGTATATGTCCCCCATAGATAGGTATAAGCAGGTATGTCCCCTATAGGTAGGTATAGGCAGGTATGTCCCCCATAGGAAGGTATATGTCCCCCATAGATAGGTATAGGCAGGTATGTCCCCCATAGATAGGTACAGATAGGGCTTATTAAAAAATAACAAATGCAAAAACTCCCCTCACTCCCCCGCTGCTCCGAGGCTTAGCTCACCCTTGGTCTTCTGGCACAGGCCGGTGATGTCATCAGGCCGTGCAGGCAGCGTGAGGACATGGCGTGCTGCCTGTGCCAGAGACTCCGGATGGCCGCATGCTTGCGGCCCTCCGGAGTTCTATTGCGAAGCAGGGAGCGCGCGCTCTCTGCTCCGCAATAGAGTATTCAGCTGTATGCGCTCTCAGGAGTCACATACAGCCGAAGCGATCCTCGCCAGTGCCCAGGCTATGGCAGTGCCCGGACGCCGATGTGTGACCGGAGATTAAGCTGTATGCGCTCCCAGGAGTCCCTGTCAGCTGTCCCTGGCTTGCGTCGTTAGTCGGGGACTGCCTATATAACTTTCTAAAACACCAGACAAATATCCATTATACCTTATCGGAATACAAATCTGACCTGAAATTACATGAGCATACTACAATACAATATATCTTTAACTAAAAAAATAAACATTGCCATATTATGTGGGTTGTCTAATCCTTATTTTTCTAAATAAATTTAAGGTTGTGATGCTGCAGAAAAATAACAAGACTCATAACTTTCCTCCATTCCAGCATCTTGCCCGGACTTCTGTTTACTTCCTGCTCCCAGTGGTTGTCTTGTTCTCACTGCAGTGGTCACATGCATTTCCTGACATCACCATTTGGAGCCAATCACTTCCAAATGGTGATATCAGGAAATGGTACATAACTGCTGCAGTGGCGATCTGATTGCCGGGAGCAGGAAATAAACAAAAGACCGGGGAACATGGTGAGCAGTAGAATCACTTAAAGGGGTTGTATCATTACATTAAATGGTCTTCAGAATTAGGGGACAGTGAAAACAGGCAACTTTGCAATTGCATGTCATTTGCAAAGCTGTCTTGTTTTCACTGTCTCCCTTATCTTCGTTTTCTGCAAACACTGTTCCCCAATGCCGGTCTGATTCCACCTCCTTTCATTTCGTTGGCTGACGGCTCTACTAATTTACATTCTGTCTGGTCCCCGGTCGTATTCACAGGAGCGTGCATTCCTGCCTCTCTCATAATAAGGGGCTGGCAACATTTCACCCTGCACAGCCAGGAGCTGCACAGTAACACTGCAGCTGCTTCTACAATCAGAAAACAGCAGAATTGTGCCCGGTGCCTAATGCTCCTGCGTGTAAACATAGAAAGGAGACAGATCTGTGCTGCTCTGGTTGAGTTCATAGACTGGATTCAGCTGTAACAAACCTCCAGCTGTGAGAGGAGAAGAGATCAGTGCTCTGAGTTCATAGAAGACTGTCTAGACAGGGCTTTGGTATGTAAAAAAACAGCTCCTACAAAATAAGACTGCATAAGGAGAGGAACTACACAGTGACATGTGGAGTGGAATGCAGACAGAGGTGGGGGAAGAGCAGGGATGTGCTATCCCCTCCCACTGATCTCAAACAAACACAGTGACTTGGGAGCGAGCACGAACAGTGAAGGGGGGATGATGTCATCCCCTTCAGTTAAGAAACATCCAGCTGGGAGGGGAAGAAACGCCCCTGGATTTGTGTAACTGAGAAAATGAAGCTACAAGAAAACAGCCGAAATGATGAAGCGATACATCCCCTTTAACCACCTAAGCCGAACGCCTGAAAAGTAGTTAATGACCATCATATTTTTTCAGTTTTTTCGTCCTTGCGTTTCAACAGTCATAACTTTTTTATTTTTTCAATCACGCAGCTATATGAGGCCTCGTTGTATTCTGGACAAGCTGTACTTTTTGAAGGAATAGTTAAGTTCACTTAAATTATTGCAGAATTTTGTTTCAATTTTATTATTTTTTTTTTTTTTTTTACACGATTCACATTTTACACTTAATAACTTGTTAGATTAATTCTACCGGTTATTACGGTCGTGCGGATACCGAATATGTGTAGGTTTTTTTTGTGTGTGTAATGTATGCACAATTATTTTTTTATTATATATTTTTATTTAATTTTTTTTCTACTGTTTTTATGTTTACTTTTTTTCTAAAATACCATGAAGGGATAAATGTTTTACACTTGTACTGTATTAGCATATTCATTTATGTTAATACATTATAATCTGTGTCAGTATAACAAAGGCAGCGATCAGGGCAGCACACAGTCTTCCCTGATGGCTGGCTTATATACAGACAGCCCTGGGGCCACTCTAGCTGGAGACGTTCCCCGGGCTCTGTCGGGTCACTGGGTGTCCCAATCACCTGACAGAGCAGGGGAAAGCCCTTTGATTGCGCTGCGGTCACTGACTGCAGCAATCAAAGGGTTAAGCGATGGAAAGCGGAGGTTTCCCCTACTCCCGGCGCTCGCAGAGACTGCACTGGGAACAGGGCTGTGTAGTACACCCCTGCTCTTAGCACTGCTGCGGCGCCGGGCGCTGCAAACCCCGATGTCTGCAGCGATGTCCTGAAATGCCCGCCGCCAAAAGTTGGCGGGCGGTCGTTAATAGGTTAAAGGAGTTGAGGATAAAGGTGGATATGAGGTGTATTAAAGAAAAATGTAAGCACTGATCAGTTCCTATTAAGGGGCCGTTCACATGGCAGTGGACAAATACCGGCCAGTTTGCCGGCCGGTATTCGTCCGGTTTTGCGGCCGTCCCCACGGCCGCGACGGGGAAGGCTTTTCTCCGCGATGAGCGGAGAAAAGCCTTCCCCTCTCCCATTGAATTGTTCATATTCCCTCCGGAAACCGGATGGAAGAATGAACATGTTCAATGTATTGCGGGCGGCAAAACCGCCGGGCGGAAAACCCGTGCAGTGGGGACTGCTGCACAGGTTTTCCATAGAGCACAATTGTGCTCATTTTCAGCCGCTTTTTCAGGCGGTCTAAAAAAGCGCAAACCGGCCGAAAACCCGTGCCGTGGGGACATGGCCTAAGAGTGTTGTTTTCACCCACACAGGATCTAACAAAAGAATATGAATTTACTTAACAAAGTTAAAGATAGCTGTGGGCATTTTGTGTTATTGGTTTATTAAGCCCACCTCCATCCATCTTTATCCAATTGTAGTCATTCTTATTGAAAGTTAGAGGTTAGATTATTCATTTTAGGTGGAGAGTAATGGTGTTTTTAAAAACAAACTCTTAGCCAGAGTCTCTCTATACCATACATTTTCATTTTCATGACTAGCATAGCTATTTTTGGTGTCTTAGGTTTCAGCTATGAAATGGGGTTGTCTGAGATTTTATCAAACGCCTGAATAAACCAGGATTGTTGTAAAAATTACCAGTTCTCTGATATTCCAGCACTAGTCACTGCAAATACGTGAATCACTTTCCTAAATTATATTCTAATTTTAAGAAGTTACCTTTTAACCCCTTAAGGTCTAAAACTGTTCTTTTTTTTCAATTCTAAACTGTCACTTTACCTAGGAATAATTTTTTTAAAGGTTTTATCTATCCATGTTATTTTGAGATGGTTTTCCCATGACACATTGTGCTTTAATTTAGCAGTTAATCTTGGTCAATGCAATCCTTGTTTATTTGTGAAAGATATCAAAATCTTGTGAAAATGTAGAAAAATTTACCATTTTCAATGTTGAAAAATTTCTGCAGGTAAGACAGCCATACTAAATAATGAACATGGTTACATAGTTTGTAAGGCCGAAAACAGACAGACATCCATCCAGTTCAGCCTGTTGTCCTATAATGTCGATTCAGAAGAAGACAATAACTCCTATGAGGTAGAAGCCAATTGTCCTCATTTTAGGGAAAAAATTCTGGCAATCGGAATAAATCCTTCGATCAACGACCCTTCTCCAGAATCCTATTCACTATAAATTATGTTATTGCACTCTATAAATGCATCCACACCTTTTTTGAACTTTGTTAGTGAATTCATCATGACCAGTTTCTCTGGCAGAGAGTTCCACACTCTCACTTCCCTTACAGTAAAAAAATCCCATTCTTTGGTTATGTAGAAACTTTCTTCTCCAGACAGAGGATGCCCCCTTGTTCTAGATACAATCCTGGGTATAAATAGATCTTGGGAGAGATCTCTATATTGACCTTTGATATATTTATTATGTCCGCCTGAAACCGTCATTTCTTTAAACCTGATCGTGCTAATCCTCATGGGTATTTAGTCCAGCCAGTGCTTTTTTTTACTTTTGGTGCCCACCTTTGAACCCTGTCAAGCTCTACAATGTCTTTCCTGTGCACTGGTGCCCAAAACTGTACACAATATTCCATATGTGGTCTAACCAGTGATTTCTATAATGGGAGAATATTGTTCTCATCATGTGCATCTATGCCCCTTTTAACCCCTTCCCGACATTGGACGTACTCATACGCCCTAGTGGGAAGTGCATTCGCTGAAAATGAACATATGAGTAGGTCCTGGCAATCGTGCGGGGCCGCGGGTGATTAACCCTTAGTTATCGCGACACATCATGGTCGCGATAATGAATCTGCAGGCAGGAGGAGCGAGCACCTTCTGCCTGCGATCTGGCGCAGCAATGGCGCTCTGTTCCGTTACTGGTCCACTCACCTGACACCCGGATGGTTTCTGAAAGCATCCGGACTGTCTGGTGACGTCACCATGCCCACAATGCATTGTGGGCATGGTGATTGACAGTCACCTTGGCGACCAGTACACAGCAGCAATGCTGTGTACTGGTGTACTATTGTAACAGCAATCTGAAGATTGCTGTTACAAATCCCCTCTGGGGAAAAGTGAAAAAGTAAACAAAAAGTTAAAAAAGTAAAACGCAAAAACTAAATAAAAAAACAGATACACCGCCCTTTTCCCCTTTACAAACGCCAATCGCCCCCAAAGATATCAAAAAGAAATAAAGTACCTATATTTGGTATCGCCGCGTGTGTAATGACCTACCCTATAATATCACATTAATTAACCCGTACGGTGAAGGGCCTAAAGAAAAAAAAAAGGCACAGAATTGCGAACTTTGTTCATTCCGCAGCACATAAAATGGAATAAAAAACTCATATAAACACCAAAGTGGTACCAATTAAAACGTCAGTTCATCCCGCCCCCCAAAAAACCTTACACAGCTCTGTATACGGAAAAATAAAAAAGTTATGGCTATCAGAAGATAGCGATGCAAAAATATTGTTTTACACAATAAAACACTATCTTTAAATTTTTTTTAAAAGTGCTTCAACATAAAAAAAACTATATAAATTGTGTATCGCCATAATCGTCTCAACCCAGGGAGTAAATCTTAACCTGTCACGGATACTGCACGGTGAGAGCTGTTAAAAATAAAAATGAAAAACACTACTAGGATTGCAGTATTTTCTTCACCCTGCCTTCCAAAAAACAGATTTAAAAGTGATCGAAATGCCCTGACCCCCAAAAATGATACCAATAAAAACGTCAACTCATCCCACAAAAAAACAAGCCCCTACACAGCTCCGTAAACAGAAAAATAAAAAAGTTATGGCTCTCAGACTATGGCAATGCAAAAACGTGTTTTCTTTTTGCATAAGTGTTTTTATTGTGTTTTTGTATCGTATCAACCTCCTGAGTAAAACTAGGATGTCATTTATACTGCACGCTGACCGCTGTAAAAAATAAAAATAAAAAATACTACCAGGATTGCTGTATTTTGTTCAAAATGCCTCACAAAAACCTTAATAAAAAGTGATCAGAGCCTCATATGCACCGCATAATGGTACCAATAAAAACCATTAACTCATCCCGCAAAAAGCAAGCCCATAATCAGCTCCTTATACAGAAAAATAAAAAGTTATGGCTGTTAGACTATGACAACATAAAAATGCTATTTTTTATAAACTCATTTCTATTGTGTAAAAGTAATAAAACATAAAAAACTATAAAATTGATATCATTGCAATTGTACAGAACCACATAGAAAAGTTATCCTGTCATTTATCCCGTATGGCGAACACTGTAAAAATGAAGCCCAAAAACAATGGCAGAACTGTGTCCCACCCCCCTTCTCCCCACCCCCCACACACACACATTTTCATGGCCCAACGCTAAAATAAGTACGGAACACCTGTGCACCCAAAATGCACAATACAACCCTAGATGAGATCCATGAGTGGTGCTGAATCCAAAATGGGGCAACTTCTGGAAGGTTTCACCTGTTCTGGTACTTTGGGAGCTTTGCAAATGCGACATGGCCCCACCAAAATCTGAGTTCCAAAAGCCAAATAGCGCTCCCTCCCTTGTATGCCCTGCCATGTGCCCAAACAGCAGTTTACACCAAGATGTAGGGTATTTACGAACTTGGAATAAATTGTGTAACAAAATTTGGGGGGCTTTTTTCCAGGATTCCTTTTCAGCTAAAATTTGCAGATTGTTGGGAAAAAATAATTTTTTCATTTTCACAGCCTAACGCTAAAAAAATGTGTGAAACACCTGTGGGGTCTATATGCTCACTACACCCCTGGATATATTCCTTAAGGGGTGTAGTCTCCAATATGGGGTCTTTTTAGGGAAGCTTATTAAGTTTAATTCGCCTAAATGAAATCGTAATGAAAATGAGACCCCATAGTCCGGTAGGTGCTCCTCCTATTCTGAGGCTTGTGGTTGAGCCAAATAGCGCACTAGGGCCACATATGGGATATCTCTGAAAACGGAAGAATCTGGGGAATCAATGTTAAGTTGCATTTCACTGGTCACATCTACTGTGTTTTGTGAATAATGGATAAAAATTGAAGATCTGCAAAAAAAGTGACATTTTGAAATTTCTCCTCCACTTTGCTGTAATTCCTGTGAAACACCTAATGGATTAATAAACTTTCTAAATGCAGTTTTGAATACTTTAAGGGGTGTAGTTTCTTAGATTAAGTCATTTTATGGGGGTAGCTAACATACAGGCCCCTCAAAGCCATGTATATAGCAAATTTTCTTGAAAATGTGAAAATTACTACAAAAGCCCCCCTAATGTCATAAAAAAGGACATTTAAAAAAATGATGTCAACCTACAGTAGACATATGGTAGATGCTAGTTATAAACTGTCTGTCTTACACAGAGAATTTTTTTAAGTTTGAAAATGGTAAATTTCAGATTTTTCACGATACTTTGATATTTTTCACAAATAAACAAGGACTTTTTGGACCAAAGTTTCTTACTAACTTAAAGCACAATGGGCCACATGTATGAAAACTGTCTAGGTCTAAAATTTATTTTGTTGCCCATAGCAATCAGAGTTCCCCTTTCATTTCATATAGTGCTCTGAAAAAATTAAACGGGCGCTCTGGTTGCTATGAGCAGGGGCGGAACTACTGGGGTAGCAGATGTAGCAGCTGCCACGGGGCCCGGGCTCTTAAGGGGCCCGGGGCAGCCGCTACTATGTCTGCTACCCCGGTAATACCGCTCCTGGGCCCGCCGGCAGTGAACTTAACAGTTCGCTGCGGCAGGCGCGGAGCTGAGGGGCCTGGCGCATCCCGCTTCTGAACGCCCGGGCCCTCCGGCCCGAGCGTTCAGAGGCAGCGCTGCCCCGTGGTAGCAGAGCAGAGTGCATCCGCCGCTCCGCTCTGCTACGGTTTCTGATAGCAGGCGCTGGCTCTCAGTAATCACGTGGGTGGCGCGACGATTACGTCACATGATTGCACCGCCCGTGCTGAGAACAGCGGCCGGAGCGCAGCGCATCAAGGGAGCATGGACGGAGGTAAGTAACCTATGTCTTATTTTACCTACCCTGCCTGCCTGTATATAGCCCACCCTGCCTGCCTATATACCCCTGCCTGCCTATATGTAGCCCACCCTGCCTGCCTATATACCCCTGTCTTCCTATATATATATCCCACCCTGCCTGCCTATTTATAGCCCACCCTGCCTGCCTATATAGCCCACCAGCCTGCCTACATACCCTTGCCTGTCTATATATAGCCAACCCTGCCTGCCTATATACCCCTGCCTACCTATATAGCCTGGCCTGCCAGTCTATATTGCCCACCAGCCTGCCTATATACCCTTGCTTGCCTATATATAGCCCACCCTGCCTGCCTATATACCCCTGCATGCCTAGATATAGCCCACCCTGCCTGCCTATATACCCCTGCCTGCCTAGATATAGCCCACCCTGCTTGCCTGCCTATATACCCCTGCCTGCCTAGATATAGCCCACCCTGCCTGCCTACCTATTTATAGCCCACCCTGCCTGCCTATATACTCCTGCCTGGCAATATATAGCCCACGCTACCTATATAGCCCACCAGCCTTCCTATATCCCCCTGACTGCCTATATAGTCAATCCTGCCTGCCTATATACCCCTGCCTGCCTATATATAGTCCACGCTGCCTGCCTATATACCCCTGCCTGCCTATATACCCCTGCCTGCCTATATACCCCTGCCTGCCTATATATAGCCCACCCTGCCTGCCTATATATCGCCCGCCCCGCCGGCCTCGATATATAGCCCACCCCGGCTGCCGATATAAATAGCCCACCCCGCCTGCCTATATATAGCCCCCCTGCCTGCCTATATAGCCCACCCTGCCTGCCTATGTAGCCCCCTAAGCCTGCCTATATAGCTCTATAGCCCCCCTAAAGCCTGCTTGTATAGCCCCTATAGCCTCCCTAAAGCTTGCCTACCTATATAGCCCCCTGAAACCTGCCTGTCTACTTACATGGGGCCCCTATAGCTACCTCAACCCGGCCCACCTACCTATAGGGCCCCTATAGCCCACCTAACCCCTGCCTGCCTATAGCTACCTAAATCCTGCCTGTCTAGCTATGCAGCCCCCTATAGCTACCTAAACCATACATGCATGCCTGCCTGCCTATTCGGGGTCCCTTATAGCCTATTTACCTACCTGTCTACCTATGTGGGCCCCACCTATAGCCTAGCTACCTGGGGCCCACCTACAGCCTACCTGTGGTCCACCTACTGCGTACCTACCTACCTGGGGCTTAAATACTGCCTACCTAGTGCCAATCTACCTACCTGTAGCCTACCTACTTAATTGAGACCTGCCTGACTACTGCCTACCTACCTAGGATCTACCTACCTACCTACCTACCTACCTAAGGTCTACCAACCTATCTAATGAGGGTCTACCTGCTTATATGATTTGGTGGGCTACAGGCCATAGCTGTAACACAATCTCCAGGGGGTGAATCCTCTGTTCCTCCCCTCTATGAAACTGGGCCTCTAAGCTATGGCCTGTACCTGCCCTCCCACCCTTTGGAAGTTTGTACAGAGGTGGGGGGCAGGTAGTGAGGTGCTCAAAAAAGGAGGATTCTAAGATATTTGTGTCCAAATCTGCAGGGACGAGTGGCCGGGACAAGTCATCATGGTGAAGAACTGGACTGGATGCAGAAACGTCACCTGTGAGTCACAAGATGTAACTGCCCTATAATCACTTAAATGTCTGCAGAGTCTGTGTACACTGGTGTCTACCACGATATGGTCACTGTATGGAGGTTACATACAGTTTGTAGGGCACATGTGTGCACTGGCATATACCACTATATGGCAGTAATATTGATCTTTATTCATTAATAGTATAGTGGTATTAGTCACTATGTGGTGGTAATTTGTGGTCTTGTTCTGGCAGTATAATCCGGTCCCTATGTAGTAGCGCTATTGGTAATGTTAATATGGGTATAGTGGGATATGTTTGGTAGCAGTGTGATGGTGATATCTATGGTTAGTTGTTCACTCCTTGTATGATCTAGTAACTGCATGACTTAAGAGGTCCCGGTAAATGTTCGTGGGAGGGGGGCATCCAAAAGTTTGCTATGGGGCCCAGGCTTCGTTATGCCCCTGGCTATGAGCAACAAAGAAAGTCTTAGAACAAGACAGTTTTCTTTTGAAAACTCATTTTTATTGCTTTTCACATATTAAAGTTTACATCATATACCTGTAAAAACAATTGTGAGCATTTTTGTCTTTCACAAAATAAAACAAAAACTTGTTTCTATCCCCGCTACTCAGAGAATTATATAACGGCAAACATAGCCAAACCTAGGTGCCTTCTCCTGGACCATATCCATGCCCCCTCCACCCAACATGCTTGAGCCAGAGTGGACCCGGACCCGACCCCGGAACGCACTTTCACATATAGTTCCTTATTTACCGTCGGACCCCCCTGCTTTGTTGCACCTTAAGTATACAGTGTAAAGATACCTTGAACTGTTAATAAAGTATAAAACACAACCTTACATATTAACTTTAAAACTACAACTCTGTGCAGTGAAAGAAAGAACGGGATCCCCACGACCAGGATCAGGATTAATGTAATTACTACATTAATATTAGATTAAATGATAATACCTAGTGAAGTTTGTATTTGAGTGAAAGGGTGTGTTTGCTAGAGAAAAAACATAGAAGCATCACGTTCAAAGATCTCCATCTTTGATCCAGGGCCAATCAGGGACTGGAGCCATTTGGCTGGATCGGAGGAAGCCTTAACCTTCCCAGTGTTCCCGATAGCTCAGCCTGAATACCTCAAGGGGGATACAAAAAAGACAGTTTTCATACATGTCCCACAGTGTGTCACGAGAAAACAGTCTCTGAATCACATGGATAGGTGAAAGTGTGAATAAGTTTTTCGCCCATTAAGTGACACATGTCAGATTTCAAAACTTGGGCTCTGTCCGAGAAGCCAAAACTGGCTCCAGCGGTAAGGGGTTAAAGGGGTTGTTTCACTACATTGAATCATCTCACCTCAGTCCTGTTTTCTTAGTTTTTATTTTGAATTCAGGGGCGTGTTTTCTGGCTTCTACTAGGCTGTAGTAGAAGCCAGGTCTGTAGCTATAGCAACCAGTGCTGGCATCCTATCCTGAGAGATTGAACAGGTCTGTAGCTATAGTGACCTGAGGAGCTGATGCAGCCCATAGAAGAGGGGTTATCTCAGAATAGGTAGGACACTGTTAATGGACATATCTTGCAAAGTGACTTGTTTTTGCAAGATCTTTAACATAAAAAGCAATCCTTATAGTGAGACAACCCCTTGAAGCCGAACGTTTGAAAAGTACTTAATAACCAGCAAATTTAAACATTTTTTTTACCTCCTTGCATTTCAACAGTCGTAACTTTTTTATTTTTTCAATGACGCAATTGTGTGAGGACTCGTTTTATTTGGGACAAGTTGTACTTTTTGGGGGAATAGTTAAAGAGTTAAAGGGGTTGTCTCGCTACAAAGAATAGCTTTCAAATTGTAGGGAACACAAAATAAAGACATTTTCCAAATATATTGCATTGTTCCTCTGTTTTCCCTAAAGAGATACAAGTGAAATTATTACCTCCCTGGCTATTTCAGTTCCCTCAGTAACTGACCTGTAAACAAATCTCCCTGGGCTGTTTGTTCAATGAGATAACAGAGAGTGATGTCATCACACAGGTCAGCAGTGTCAGTCAGTGTCCTGTGCTGCCAGACAGTAAAAAGCTTGATTTATCTCAAGTAAACAGCTCTGTAATTATGGCTTTTGTTTTGGGGATCAGATAAGAAGTCCTGCTAGTAGTTTGAGAAGCTAATCTAATCTAATTAGCATCTGAAAGCACAGCACTGAGCATGGAGTTTATGCAAATTAGTCTGAACCAGGAAGTGACAGAGAATTTCTTTCATGCATTCTTTGAAACACTGTGGGGAGACAACTCCTTTAAGGAATCTATCCATGCGTGTAGTGAGTGTATTGACCCCACAGATTTTTTTTAACCTTAGACCAGGAAAAAAAACATATTACATTCTAATTATATACAGGTTAATCACAAGGCTTTTTATTTACGCAAAGAATGTATGTAAAAAAAGCACCTCAAAATGTATTATCCAATTTTTTCCAAGTTAGGCAATATCCTATACATGGGTGTAAGCTGCTGTTTAGGCGCATGGCAGGGCGTACAAGGGAGGGAGTGCTATTTAGTGTTTGGAAAGCATATTTTGATGAGTGCCATGTCGCATTTGCAAATAACCAAAAGTATCAGAACAGGTGAAATTTTCTAGAACTTGCCCCATTTTAGATTCAGCACCCATCAGTGAATTAATTTAGAAGTGTACTGTGCATTTTTCGGCCCACAGGTGTCTTTTTCTCTCCGTCTCTCTCTCTCGTCTCTCTCTCTGTCTCTCTCTCTGTCTCTCTCTCTGTCTCTCTCTCTGTCTCTCTCTCTGTCTCTCTCTCTCTCTCTGCTTTGGGCCATAAAAATAAACAAAACAAACTTGCAATTCCACCATGGATTCGTTTTTACACTGTTCCCTGTCTGGTGTAAATGACATAATTTTACTGTGTGGGTTGGTATAATTGCAACAATATCAATTTTATATACAGACAGCCCCTGACTTACAACTTTCTGACTTCCATCCGTTTCCTAGTTAAAAAAGGAGACTTATGGGGCATGGCTCAGCATGCTGATATCATACACTGAGTCACGCCCATAATAACCAAGTGCCAGCATGCCATAGAAACACATGAGATACAGAAAGTGAAGTGAAATATTCTAAACAAGGGCAAACAAAAGTAAAAATTGTTTCCCACACTCTCCAAAATTAAAAAATAATTAAAAAAAAATAAAATTTTTTGATGGAGTTACGTTTAAGAAATGTACCTGTTGCGACTTACATACAATTTTAACTCGAGAACAAACCTACAATCCCCATCCCATTCGTAAGCTGGGGATGGCATGTAGTTTTTTTGTCTTGCTACTTTTACACAATAGAAACGCGTTTGTTAAAAATTGTGTTTTTATCATCGTAGTCTGACAGCCATAACTTTATTTTCTGTATATGGATCTGATTAAGGGAGCTTCTTCTGTCGGCAAGCAACGACACGCTGCTGTCTTCTACCAGACAGCCAAGGAGTGTAATAAACACTTCCCGGGCTGTCTGTAACGTACCCATGCCCGGCAATGCATTGTGGGCATTGCTGGGTAGGGTGATTGACAGTAACCATGGAGACCAGTACACAGCAGCAATGCTGTGTACTGGTCTCCATTGTAACAGCGATCTGAAGATCGCTGATACAAATTCCCTATAGGGAAAAGTAAAAAAAAAAAGAAACACACATAGGAAAAATAAAATAAAAACACATACACCGTCCTTTTCCCCTTTACAAACGGCAATTGTCCCCCAAAAGATCAAAAATAAAGTACACATATTTGGTATCGCCGCATGCGTAATGACCTACCCTATAAATATGTCACGTTAATTAACCCGCTCGGTGAACGTCGTTAAAAACAAAGAATTGCGATTTTCGTTCATCCCGCAGCACATAAAATGGAATAAAAAGCAATCAAGAACTCGTATAACCGCCAAAGTTGTACCAATTAAAACATTGGTTCATCCCGCAAAAAATGTCTTTACACAGCTCTTTCAGAAGATTGCGAAGCATAAATATTGTTTTACACTTAAAAAAAAAAAAAAAAAGTGTTTTTAAAGTATTTAAAGAAAAAAAAAAAGGATATAAATTGGGTAGCACCGTAAGCGTATGGATCCACAGAGTAAAAGTAACTTGTCACATATACTGCACGGTGAGCGCTGTTAAAAAGAAAAAACACTAGTAGGATTGCAGTATTTTCTTCACCCTGCCTTCCAAAAAACGGATTTAAAACTGACCAAAAAGCCCTGCACCGCCAACAATTATACCAATAAAAACGTCCAGTAACCCCACAAAAAACAAGCTGCTATACAGCTCTGAACACAGAAAAATAAAAAAGTTATTACTCTCAGACTATGGCGATGCAAAAACGTGTTTTCCTTTTGAATAAAAGTGTTCTTATTGTGTAAAAGCAGTAAGATATAAAGAAAATTAAATATATTGGGTATCTCTGTAATCGTATCTACCTGATGAGTACAGCTATCATGTCATTTATACTGCACAGTCAATGCTGTAAAAAATAAAAATAAAAAAACACATTACCCGGATTGCTGTATTTTGTTCAAAACGCCCCACAAAAACCTTTATAAAAAGTGATCAAAGTGTCATATGCACCCCATAATGGTACCAATAAAAACATCAACTTGCCCCGCAAAAAACAAGGTCATAATCAGCTGCGTATTCAGAAAAATTAAAAATGTATGGCTGTCAGAATAGGACAACATAACCAATTTTTTAAAGGCATATTTCTTTTGTGTAAAAGTAATAAAACATAAAAAATTATATAAAATTTATATCATTGTAATTGTTCCGACCCGCACAGTAAAGTTATCATGTAATTTACACTACATGGCGAACGCTGTAAAATTGAAACCCAAAAAACAATGACGGAACTGCGTTTCCCACCCCCCCATCCCTCTCCCCATTTTTATGGCCCAATACTAAAAAAAACAACCTATGGAACATCTGTATGCTCAAAATGCACAATGCACCCCTAGATGAGACCCATGAGGGGTGTTGAATCCACAATGGGATGACTTATGGAAGGTTTCAACTGTTCTGGTACATTGGGGCCTTTGCTAATGTGACATGGCCCCACCAAAATCTGTGTTCCAAAAGCCAAATAACGCTCCCTCCCTTATATATATGCCCTACCATGCGCCCAAACAGCAGTTTACACCATATATAGGCTACTGCTGAACTTAAATCTTTCAACAAACCCTGAATCTAAAAAATACCTTTTATTAATATACTCTTAAAATCTTAGAAAATAGTGCATCACTAAAAAAAACAACTAAAGTACCTATACATATCTAAATTTCTATCCCTTATCTATTCCCTAGACAAAACCTAACAATGGCCGGGTCATCGTCCTGAAAAGAACGGCCCCACCTCTGGAGGCTAACCCTAGTGAATCCTAATTATCCCTCTACGATGTATAATATACCTGTGATCTCCTAACTGGGATATACTTCTAAGAAAAAGATGAATAATCTAAATCCCTTATGCTATACAAATACACTTACAATATAGGCAAAATCACTGGCAGGGAATTGAATAAATCAGACTGCCCTTTAATATAACCTTATATAGTCACAAAAACAGTCTTATCCATCCCTCTAGCAAAGGGATTTAAATAGATACACTAAACTGTATTAACAGTCTTGTCTACCCCTCTGATAAGGGATTAAATCAATAACTTCAACTATATTCATAATACGACCTTATCCAGTGATTGAAAAGATCTTCTCTGTCCCGACGCGTTTCCCCTCCTAATAGATGTCCGGGGGTTCGTCAGGGGAACTGTTACAGGTATTGGATGCCGATACTTCTCTTAGTTGTTCACTGATATATGATAATGGCAACACTAGGTATACTTATTACGATCTTATATAGATAAAGTAGGAGGAGCGCACTTACCAGCATGGTTACGGCGTCTAGTAGTTCCTATAGCGCATGCGCAAGTGACCACACGTCACCAATTTCATCCGGGCTCACAGCCAGGAGATTTTCTCTCTACCGCGCATGAGCAAATCACTGCGCGTCACTATCTGTCATCCACATCGCGGCCGGCAGTCTGTAATCACTGCGCTTGCACAAGCGTCTCCTTCGTATCCTAGAGACCGCTCGATACCAGACCTTATTAGGCGCGCATGCGCCGGTAAACTCGCATTTCTCACTCATGTCTGTTTAGCAACATAATATCAGAAAAAACAATGAGTACTGAAACATTTTGGTACATAGGAGACTGCCTTATTATTGTCTATTTAAGACTACCTCTCCTCTATATAACTCTACACTGTGTATCATCTGTAGCATCCATCGGTCTTCTGATACACCTCAATGACCAAAAATGGATAATTATAAATGACAGTTATTTTACACAGCATTTAGTCTCATGATAATCAGAAAATCTTAAATTTGCTTCAACAGCATGATAGGAACCTGTATATTTACAGCTCCTAATCCCAAATAAACCAATGCTGATCCAGTAGACTGTCTGGTATATAATCAAAGTGTGCCAGAACATCATAATCTTAAATTTTGCGATATATAAACCACCTATGTAACTCTTGATTTTACTAAATAAAGTATACCTAGGCCTACCAAAAAATAAAATACAAATTATACATAAAAAAAAGCAATATAGATAATCAAATGAACATGGGGTATTGGCATTTCGCCACTGTCCAACAACCCTATCCAAGATTGGAAATGTAAATGTGAGTCCTGTAGTAAGCTTTAGATGAAACATCCAAAATATAAAACTTTATTTAAGCTACAGATGATACACAGTGTAGAGTTATATAGAGGAGAGGTAGTCTTAAATAGACAATAATAAGGCAGTCTCCTATGTACCAAAATGTTTCAGTACTCATTGTTTTTTCTGATATTATGTTGCTAAACAGACATGAGTGAGAAATGCGAGGTTACTGGCGCATGCGCGCCTAATAAGGTCTGGTATCGAGCGGTCTCTAGGATACGAAGGAGACGCGCAAGCGCAGTGATTACAGACTGCCGGCCGCGATGTGGATGACAGATAAGTGATTTGCGCATGCGCGGTAGAGAGAAAATCTCCTGGCTGTGAGCCCGGATGAAAACGGTGACGTTTGGTCACTTGCGCATGCGCTATAGGAACTACTAGACACCGTAACCATGCTGGTAAGTGCGCTCCTCCTACTTTATCTATATAAGATCGTAATAAGTATACCTAGTGTTGCGATTATCATATATCAGTGAACAACTAAGAGAAGTAACGGCATCCAATACCTGTAAAAGTTCCCCTGATGAACCCCTGGACATCTATTAGGGGGGGAAACGCGTCGGGACAGAGAAGATCTTTTCAATCAATGGATAAGGTCGTATTATGAATATAGTTGAAGTTATTGATTTAATCCCTTATCAGAGGGGTAGACAAGACTGTTAATGCAGTTTAGTGCATCTATTTAAATCCCTTTCTAGAGGGATGGATAAGACTGTTTTTGTGACTATATAAGGTTATATTAAAAGGGCAGTCTGATTTATTGATTTATTCAATTCCCTGCTTGTGATTTTGCCTATATTGTAAGTGTATTTGTATAGCATAAGGGATTTAGATTATTCATCTTTTTCTTAGAAGTATATCCCAGTTAGGAGATCACAGGTATATTATACATCGTAGAGGGATAATTAGGATTTACTAGGGTTAGCCTCCAGAGGTGGGGCCGTTCTTTTCAGGACGATGACCCGGCCATTGTTAGGTTTTGTCTAGGGAATAGATAAGGGATAGAAATTTAGATATGTATAGGTACTTTAGTTGTTTTTTAGTGATGCACTATTTTCTAAGATTTTAAGAGTATATTAATAAAAGGTATATTTTAGATTTAGGGTTTGTTGAAAGATTTACAGTGATAAGGTTTAAGCACAAACTCTTAGGGTTTATTTCTTGTTTTTTTCTGTGATTTACTGCTGAACTTAAACATTTTCAGCTAAAATTGCAGATTGTTGAGGAAAAAAAATTCTTAATTTTCACAGCCTAACATGAAAAAAATTAGTGAAACACCCTTGTGATCGATATACTCCTAGCACCCCTGGATATATTCCTTAAGGGGTGTAGTTTCCAATATGGGGTCTTCTTAGGTAGTTTATTAAGTTTTAGCACCTTAGGGTGTCCGCAAACCTGAAATGGTGCCTAACTAAAATTATCATGAAAATGAGATCCCAGAATCTGGTATGTTCTCCTCCTATTCTGAGGCTTGTAGTTGTGCCAAATAGCGCACTAGGGCCACATATGGGACATCTCTGAAAACATCAGAATCTAGGGAATCAATATTAAGTTGCATTTACCTGGTCACATCTACCGTGTTCTTGTGAATAGGGGATAAATTTGAAAATCTGCACAAAAAAAAGTGAAATTTTGAAATTTCACCTCCTCTTTGCTTTAATTCCTGTGAAACACCTAATGGGTTAATAAACTTCCTAATGCTGTTTTGAATACTTTAAGGGGTGAAGTTTCTTAGATGAAGTCATTTATGAGGGTATCTACCGTAACATACAGGAATAACGATCTGTCTTACATGCAGAAATTTTTCAAGTTTGAAAATGGTAAATTTGCACTTTTTGGCCAAAAAATTCTTAGTAACTGAAAGCACAATGTGTCACGAGAAAACAATCTCTGAATCAGATGGATAGGTAGAAGTGTCAAAAGTTATTCTCATATAAAGTTACACATGTCAGATTTAAAAAACGGGCTCTGTTAGGAAGGCCAAAACTGGCTCCAGCGGTAAGGGGTTAAAAAAAAGTATTTGTTCTGTGATTCTGACCTTTAACAAAGTCAAATTTTATATGCGTCTCAGATGCAATTAGGGTAGAGGACGTTATGTATAGTAATGTTTTGCCTAGAAACAAATCTACAGTCTGCATAAAGAATGGACTTATATGTTTCATCAGCTATCAATGTTTAAACTGTTAGCAACAAAAGTGAGTACACCCCAAAGTGAAAATGGAAAATTGTGCTCAATTTGCCATTTCCCTCCATGGCGTCAAGTAACTCATTAGTGTTAGGAGGTCTTAGGTGTGAATGAGGAGCAGTGTATTAAATTTGGTGTTTATCACTATCATACTCTTTTTCATACTGGTCACTAGAAGTTTAACATGGCCCTTCAGGGCAAAGAACTCTCTGAGGATAGAAATAAAGAATTGTTATTCCATATAAAGATGACCCAGGCCAGTGGTGTGAAAAGTGCGGCTCTCCAGCTGTTGGGAAACTATAACTCCCATCATGCCCACTGATATAGATTATATAAATGCTTGATGGAAGTTGTAGTTTCCCAACAGCTGAAGAGCCGAACATTGCAGACCAATGACCTAGGCTATAAGAAGATTGCCAACACGATGAACCTGAGCTGCAGCAGAGTGGCCAAGACCATACAGTGTTTTAACAAAAAAGGTTCCACTCCCAACAGGCCTCGCCACGGTCGACCACAGAAGCTTAGTGCACATGTTCAGCGTCATATCCAGAGGTTGTCTTGTCAAAATAGACATATGAATGCTGCCAGCATTGCTGCAGAAGTTAAAGGGGTGGGGGTTCAGCCTGTCGGTGTTCAGACCATACGCCACACACTGCATTAAAATGGTCTGCATGGCTGTCGTCTCAGAAGCTTCTAAAGATGATGTACAAGAAGGCCCAACAGTTTGCTGGACAAGCAGACTAAAGACATTGATTACGGACAAGTGTTTTTTGACTTCAGTCAAGCATGGTGGTGGTAGTGTCATGGGCTTCATGAAGTTTTGCCAGCTGAGGGGAATCATAAATGCCAACATGTACTGTGACATACTGAAGTAGAGCATGATCCCCTCCCTTAAGAAACTGGGCCGCAGGGCAGTATTCCAACATGATTAGGACCTCAAACACCGCTCCAAGACGACCACTGCTTTTCTGAAGAAAATGAGGGTAAAGGTGCTGGACTGGCCAAACAAGGCTCTAGGTAGAGGAGCGCAAGGTCTCTAATATCCACCAGCTCCGTTATCTCTTCATGGAGCAGTGTCAGAGGATTCCATTGGTAACCTATGAAGCTCTAGTGAACTCCATGCTCAAGAGAGTTGGGGCATGTCCCCACGGCAAGGGTTTTTGGTTTGTTTTTCAGACGGTTTGCGAAACGGTCTGACAACCTGCAAGCAACGCTCCCCCACTGACGTCAATAGAAAAACAGTTCAGCAGTTCCTACTGAATTGTTTTTCTGCCGGGCAGTTGTTCACACCACCGGCAGTCCGAAAAACTTAGTCCGTTCATTCTTCTGCTCTGTTCCAGACGGAAAATTTACATTGGAGTCAATGTAAACCATTAAAAGTGAGTGAGCGGTTTTTGCAAAAAAAAAAAAAAAGGGAAGAATGATCCCACCTGTAGTGGGGGTGTTTTTGTAGGTCATTTTGCACTTTTTAAATTTTCCTCCTCTGAAACCTAGGTGCGACTTATTGTTCGGTGCATCTTAGGCTATGTTCACACGGCATAATTGCGGGGCGTAATTACGCCCCGTGATAACGCCGCAAGCATCCGCAGGGCGGGGGGATGGCAGTCCGCCGGCCCCATCAACATTCATTACTAGCAGCGCGTATTCGCCACTAGTAATTGACATGTCACTTATCTCCCCCCGCGGCGTATTGTGCGAGCTGGGAGACGAGGCGTAATCCATAGTTCTCTGAGAACTGTGGATTACTGTAATTATTGGGACATATCGCGGCCTGTATTGAGCACAGTACGGCGCGAAATACGGACCGAAATACGTCCCAATTTCACCCGTGTGAACATAGCCTTATAGTCCGAAAAATACGTCATATAACATTTAGTTTTCTTAGTGAGGTAGTAGACTCGGTGCTATCTAGAGAAGTCATAATTTTTACAACAGAAAGTTTATTTTTCAATAACATTATCACTTTCCTTTTATTACAGGGTGATAAGGATTTTCCCCCAGCTGCAGCCCAAGTAGCTCATCAGAAACCACATCCTTCTGTTGAGAAACTGCCTCCTCCACATGTAAACCAGCACATTCATCAGCCTCGCAAGTGACAGGGAGGTGACCTTATATGGAAATTATAATTGCTTTTCATATAGTCTTAATAAAGTTCCACAAAGTTCCAGATGTGACATGGATCAAAAAATACAGATGAATATTCCCTCCACATTATGAACCTACATCAACAGATTGAAGCCTGATTTACGCTTTTGTGGCACACAATGTCTGACATTTTTTATGTCCGAAATTTTTTATATAATTAAATATAAAATTGTGACATAATGTTGAATATATTTGTCTAGCAACAATTAAATGGAAACTATTCTTTTTTTTGTTTTGTTTTTATAATAGGGCATGGTTTGGCATTGAATCAGAGAAAGGAAAAAAAAATTGCAATATTGCATGATAACCAGATAAAACATAGTAGATAAGGTTGGAAAATGACACAAATTCATCAAGTCCACCCTTTTAGAGGTTGTAACCCTACAGTGTTAATCCAGAGGAAGGCTAAAACCCCCTGTTAGGCGGATGACAATTTTCCCATGCAAACAGAATAAACCCCTGGATCAACTTCTTATTTCCAGGATCTAGTAACTATAACCTGTAATATTATATTTTTCAAGAAAGACATCTAAACTCTTCTTGAACTTGATCGATGAATTCGCCATCACAACCATTTGTGGCAATGAGTTTCGTTATCTCACCACTGTTGCAGTAAAGAATCCCCGTCTATGACGATGTTGAAACCTTTTCTCTAGACTTAGAGGATACCGCTTTGTCATTGTTACAGGCCTAAGTGTAAAAAAAATAATGCAGGAGATCTCTATACTGTCCTTTCACATATTTGTACATGGTAATTAAATCACTCCTATGCAATCTAAGCAACCCTAAGTGTGTTTTTTTTTTTTGTTTTTTGTTTTTTCAAGCTGAATAACCACAGGTTTGAAAGCCAGTCTTGGTCCTGCAATCCACCATTCCCTTAACCAACTTGGTTGCCCTCTTCCGCACCCATTCTAGCTCAGCTATGTCCTTTTTATACATTTGTGCCCAAAACTATATACAGTATTTCTTGTGTTGCCTCACCAGTGATTTGTAGAGAGGCAAAATTATGTTACTGTCTTGATATTATTTACTTTGGCAGAAGCTGCCTGGCATTAGTCACTGATTTTTAGACTAATGTCTACCACTATTCCCAAATCTTTTTCAGCCATAGTTTAACTATTATGCTATTTAGTACATAATCACACCTTTTGTTATCCATTCCCTTTGTAATCTGTTATCCTCATGGCCTTATAGTAGGCCACCAGACAGATCAGGATCTTATACATCAGTAACAACTGGATGGCTGGCCATTTTCCCATAATAACACTCACAAAGAACAGTTGGTCTAAGATCTTCAGGAAAAGAGAAACTGAGCAGGCTTTCCTAAAGGAGCTTGTGATTGAGCCTGTAAAAGTAAGTTGTAAATGTCCAGTGTCAATACAGTAATTATTTTCTTAGGAGTTATGTAGTACACGGAAAATTAAAAGTATTTTAATTCGTAATTAAAACCATTTCTTAAATTATGAAGTCCAGAATTCCTGCAGCTTAGAATACCACCCCCCCAGCCTTCCCCGGTAGAGAGTTGGTAGCATGGGGCGGCAGACCCTCATCCCAGCACTTTGACTGTTTAATTACTGAACTGTTTAGATACCATGGGTTTATTACGCTTTATGGCCCAGGATTGTATATTCAGCTGTCCTGGATACCTGATAAACTATGACCCCTCCACAAAATACTCTTAATTGATCTGGCCCCAGCAGAAGCGCAGTCCGTGAGTGCCATCTAGTGACATTAGTACGCATCACCCTCATCAGACAATCCTGTATACACCCACCTCCTAAAATAAATCCAGCCAGTAAGAGAGTAGGCAGTTATGAGAAAGGAGGAGAGAACCTGGACAGGTTTTTGGCCCTATAAGACATGAGGCCAGCCTCTAGTCTGTGTTCATAGCTGGGAGTCAATCCTGGATTGAGCGGTGTCCCATTTTCCATCCTTCCCCCAGGACCTGATCTGAAACATCTGTAAGTGTGAATTCTTCTCTTTCTCCCTTTTTATTTTAATAACTGATTGATGTGTATGTCATTGTTATTGTTATCACATTTTGTTTATGTAAGCACTGAAAATCATTTTGAAATTAAAGAGATCAGTAATACGTTAATTCTTGTCGCACGGATCCACTTCCTGGAAGGAGTGTATTTTTGTTTTGGGAGCTGCTGGAGAGCAGTGAGTTGAGTATTTTTTACGTGTTTTTTTAGAATATCTGTTAGGAATCAGACTCCTTCCGGCTGATTCCTTTTTGGATTATTGAAGGAGGGTGGTGGCAGCGTGTATTTTTGGGGGGCTGGAACTGTCTTGTGGTACGATTTATGCTTGATTCGCTACCTGAGTGAGAGGTGAGCGCAAGTGGAAATAACTCTACCCCATTGCAGTGGTCCCCAGTCACGTGCTGGTGAGCGTGTACGTGACAAATTGGTGACAGCGGTGGGATATTTTTTCTTTTTATTGCAGCATTAATGCTTGGTTTAAGCAATTATTCCCTGCACTAAAAGACTTCCTGTATCTTTGTGAAGATTACACCAGTCTTAAAAGAACTAACGCAGTGCTTACTTGACATACACATCAGTCAGTTTCCCTTCCCTGTTTTTCTTTTCTATCTTTTATTTGGCAAAGGGTGCTTTGTAAGATGGCAGCCCTATACAAGAAGAGCAGTAAAGAAACTCTCATTACCTTATGCGAGGAGAGAAATATAAATCCGGCGGCAAAGACGAAGGTTCAGCTGATCCGTGAGCTCGTGGAGCAAGATTTACAGCAGCTGGACGCGGCGTCAGAGAACGAAACTGACAACGCACAGGTCCAATTGACGGAATTTGCTCCTGAAATTATTTCCCCTGAGGACACCCGCAGCGGCAGTTCTCAGGGAGGCATGGACTCTGCTCTGGGCATGGCTTTGCAGCAACTTGGCGCTTGTGACCCTAATGTGCGCCTACAACTTATCCTGCAATTCCAACAAGCAGAGAGAGAGGTTGTGGAACGTCAGGCCGCGAGAGAACAAGAGGCGGCCGAGCGCCAAGCAGCAAGAGAGGCGGCCGAGCGCCAAGCAGCGAGAGAGGCGGCCGAGCGCCAAGCAGCGAGAGAGGCGGCCGAGCGCCAAGCAGCGAGAGAGGCGGCCGAGCGCCAAGCTGAGAGGGACCTCAAGCTACAGCTGGCACAACTTGAAAGGGGTGAGGCTTTGCCACGGCCTCATGCCCAGGATACAAACCCTTTGAAACCCCGACTAGAACACTTTCCTGTGATGGAAAAGAATGGGGACTTAGATGTTTTCCTACGAGGATTTGAAAAGACTTGCAGACAATATCATCTGCCCAAAGAGGAGTGGGCACGATATCTGACCCCAGGACTAAGGGGAAAAGCCTTGGAGGTTTTTTCGGACCTCCTACCAGAGCAAGACGGGGACTATGACGCCATAAAGAGAGCTCTGGTCATGAAATATCACCTCACTCCGGAGGTGTATCGCAGGAAATTTCGGAGTCTGCAGAAAGGTCCCACTGACAGCTACGCAGATGTGGAGAGCAGCTTAAGTGCCACCTGCAAGCAATGGGTAGAAGGACTCTCTGTTTCCAGCTTTGAGGACCTGTTGAATCTAATGATCAAGGAGCAGCTTCTCCATATCTGTCCTGCAGAGGTTCGTCAGTTTGTCTGTGACTGGAAGCCCAAGACGTCCAAAGACGCGGCTGACCTGGCAGACTCCTATGTTACCAACAGGATGCCAGAAGCCCGGAGAACACCTGAGTCCACCTGGAGGAGAGGTAAGCCTGCTGGGGATCCCCCTGCTCCACCCCATCGATCCCCTGCGCACCCCTCTAGTACTCCGCCTGGGTCCCCGAGACCCACACACCCAGTGACTGACATGCGCAAATGTTTTATCTGCAACCAAGTGGGGCATGTTAGTGCCACTTGTCCAGACAAGCGGAGGAGTCCCCCGATGCCCACAGCGCCCCCTGTAACAGGCCCTTCCATCTATCTTATAACTGGGACTGCAGGAAGGAGAAAGCATAACCTTCAACCTGTCACCGTGGGCAGAAAAGTCGCCATGGGCTTCAAAGACAGTGGAGCAGAGGTGACGGTTGTGCGTCCAGAGATGGTGGATGCTAGAAATATTATTCCGGGAAAGACCATGACCCTGACTGGATTTGGCGGAGTCCGCTCTGCTATACCAATGGCTCGTGTTTATCTGGACTGGGGAGCGGGCCGAGGGATGAGAGAAGTGGGGATATCCGCTACTATCCCCTCACAGGTTTTACTGGGTACAGACCTTGGGGAGATGCACAGTAATTACGTCCCGGCTCCCCCTCTGAAAGCAACCCCAGCAACCCA
This sequence comes from Phyllomedusa bahiana, assembly GCA_025379985.1. Lineage (NCBI taxonomy): Eukaryota > Metazoa > Chordata > Amphibia > Anura > Hylidae > Phyllomedusa > Phyllomedusa bahiana. The sequence goes on along the minus strand of JAODAL010012906.1, from coordinate 37,103 downwards.
GATATATGATTCCCCACAGAGACTGTGCCATACTTCTGGAACGTGCCCAGATGGGAAAGGAAATCTGACAGTGGATGTACTTCTGAATGATGCCACTGATATGTGTACTGTGCAAAATGACTGTCCTTATGTCACGCCTGTGACCCATAGTCAGGATGCCTGCAAGCCTCAGCTTTGTGTGTCGGCTGACCAGCCCAAGGTGAAATCTCCTGCAGAGATCAAATTGCAAGCTAAGGTGGAAGAGTCTGCAGGCCCCTCTAACCCCCCTCCTGCTGACAGTCACAGTTCTCATATTCTCCCATTATCAGATCACAGGGCAGAGGAGCTGACAGGCGAGACAGTCCTGCCCCCTGCTGAGTCTGGTAATCACGGAGTGCATGGGAAGCAGGGGGCCAAACCAGAGTCTAAAGAATTGGGAATCCCTGATAGCAGCCCCACTGATGTGTGGCCAGAAACCCATGGGGATAGCCAGGACTATCCCTGTGTCGCCCCTCCTCCTATCAAGGACCCCCCAGCACCTGAGGAGGAAGTGTCTTGTACTATGATTGATGTATCTCAGCCTGTTATGAGGCCTGCTGATGTATCTCAGCCTGTTGTGCTGAATGTTGCGGTGTCCAGGCCGGTTGGGCCAGACATCGATTTATCTACAGCTGTGTTGTGGGCCCCAGATGTATCCCAGCCCACAGACACTCTCAGAACTGTTGTGAACCCGGATAACATATCTCAGCCTGTAATGCTGGGTGCCCCTGTATCTAAGCTTGCCAGCATGACTTGGACTGTTATGGACAATAATGATGTAGCCAAGCCTGGAGGCGTATCTCGGACTGTCATGGACACTAATGCTTTATCCAAACCTGAGGGTGTCTCTCAGACTGTTGTAGACAATCATAATGTATCTAAGCCTGAGGGTGTGTCCCAGATGGCCATCCCTGAGTCTGGTTTCCATAATACCAACAGCTCAGTGGCTGTGCCAGAGCCCAATGATGCATGTCAATCTGCTATGCACAATGTATCCAAACCAGTAATGTATGCTTCTGCCTGCCCTGTGGATGTATCCAACCCCATGGAGTGTAATGGTGACTCGTTCCAAGCTGTTGGGTCCAAAGACAAACTGTGGGATAATCTTTGCCGAGGTTATTCCCCGGGGTCTGAGGTGGGTAAGGCTTTAGACCCCGGTCATAGAGGTGATGTGTCCCCCCAGGTAACGTGCGATATGTACCGCCCAGCGGGAGTCCTCCAATACCCAATATCTGATAGTTCAGATAAAGAAAGGGCATGAAGTGTGGTAAGGCCGACAGTCTCTCTCTCGCCAGGGGAGTACGGAGGCGGGCTCAGGGGATGGCAGGTGAGCCAGTCCCCCACGCCCACTCCAAAAGGGGGAGGTGTTATGTAGTACACGGAAAATTAAAAGTATTTTAATTCGTCATTAAAACCATTTCTTAAATTGTGAAGTCCAGAATTCCTGCAGCTTAGAATACCATCCCCCATCCTTCCCCTGTAGAGAATTTGAAGCATGGGCCTGCAGACTCTCATCCCAGCACTTTGACTGTTTAATTACTGAACTGTTTAGATACCATGGGTTTATTACGCTTTATGGCCCAGGATTGTATATGCAGCTGTCCTGGATACCTGATAAACTATGACCCCTCCACAAAATACTCTTAATTGATCTGGTCCCAGCAGAAGCGCAGTCCGTGAGTGCCATCTAGTGGTGTTAGTACGCATCACCCTCATCAGACAATCCTGTATACACCCACCTCTTAAAATAATTCCAGCCAGTAAGGGAGTAGGCAGTTATGAGAAAGGAGGAGAGAACCTGGACAGGGGTTTGGCCCTATAAGACATGAGGCCAGCCTCTAGTCTGTGTTCATAACTGGGGGTCAATCCTGGATTGAGCTGTGTCCCATTTTCCATCCTTCCCCCGGGACCTGATCTGAAACATCTGTAAGGCCGTGTTCACACGGCTTATTCCCGACGGATTTGTGAGCCATATTGAGCTCACAAATCCGCCGTGAATAAGGGGCGGGATGGGCGCGGGGCCGGAGCACAGCGGGGGCGCCGCTCCTGGCCCCATAGACAGTGCATTGTTTACGGCGCGTAAGCGCCGTAAATAATGTGCATGTCACGTTCTCCCCCCGCGGCGGATTCGCCGAGCGGGGAGGAGCGATGGAATCCACTGTTCTCTATGAGAGCAGTGGATTACCGTAATGACAGGGACGGATTGGCGCCGTAGTGAAGCGCAAATCCGGCACGGAGTATGGCGCCAATCCGTGCCCAAATAAGCCGTGTGAACGAGGCCCAAGTGTGAATTCTTCTCTTTCTCCCTTTTTATTTTAATAACTGATGGATGTGTATGTCATTGTTATTGTTATCACATTTTGTTTATGTAAGCACTGAAAATCATTTTGAAATTAAAGTTATCAGTAATACGTTAATTCTTGTTGTAGCACGGATCCATTTCCTTGAAGGAGTGTATTTTTCTTTTGGTAGCTGCTGGAGAGCAGTGAGTTGAGTATTTTTTATGTGTTTTTTTAGAATATCTGTTAGGAATCAGATTCCTTCCGGCTGATTCCTTTTTGGATTATTGAAGGAAGGTGGTGGCAGCGTGTATTTTTTGGGGGGCTGGATCTGTCTTGTGGTACGATTTATGCTTGATTCGCTACCTGAGTGAGAGGTGAGCGCAAGTGGAAATAACTCCACCCCATTGCAGTGGTCCCCAGTCACGTGCTGGTGAGCGTGTACGTGACAGGAGTAATGAGGAAAGCCAGTGCAGGTATCTCTACGTTGGATACGGAAAGTATTCAGACCTCTTTAAATTTTTCACTCTTTTTTTTCATTGCAGGCATTTGGTACGTTCCAAAAAGTTCTTTTTTGTGCTCATTAATGTACACTCTGCACCCCATCTTGAAAGAAAAAAAACTGAAATGTAGATATTTTTGCAAATTTATTAAACCAGAAAAACTGAAATATCACATGGTTATAAGTATTCAGACCCTTTGCTCAGTATTGAGCAGAAGCACCCTTTTGAGCTACTACAGCCAGGAGTCTTATTGGGAATTATGCAACAAGTTTTTCACACCTGGATTTGGGGATCCTTTTTGTATCTTACCAAATGGCTGCAATGAAAGAGTGAAACATTTAAAGGGGTCTGAATACTTTCCAAACCCACTGTACATGCTGCTAAAGAATGGCATCTACCTTTTAGGTTTCTAGAACCTAGCTGGAAGGAAGTGACAAAGCCATACTTGTAAAAGAATAGGGCTTATCTAGTCTGTCTGGGGTTGAGTCTCTTAGCAAATTCTATATACAACAGATTCTTAAAATCAGCTTAGACCACCACTGTGAACATAGCTCCCTCCAAGCAATGTCTCGACCGCTCAAAAGCCCATTCAGTAACCAACAGCTTACCAATACCGAACTGAGTTTAGCAAGGGAAAACTTCTGGGGAGAAAAAACACATGCATGCAACTTATATTTTTAAGGGTTCTCTTGCGAAAGTACTGCCCCTGCTCTACCTCTCACATCAGGATGTCTCAGCACAGGACCAGAAGAAATAAAGTTCCTTCTTGGTAGAAAATGCCTTTATGGCCTCGGGAGATATGGCTGGATTGGTACCTTTTATTTATTTTTTTTGTCACAGTTGTAATGCTACTATGGAGAAAGAAAATATCACACCTTTGAGATTAGTAGATAATGGCCAATACCCAGTAGTTTGCACCTGAGCTAGAGCCATAGAAACCCTATTTGAGAAAATTTTATAGCCCAAAAAGTAGACAGTTTCAACTTCAAATTCAAATTTCTACATCTTGGCAAAACGAGAATTTAATCTGAACTTGCACAATACTTGTTACTATGTTACCTCTATAACATGAGCACAATGTTCCTACAAGGAAAAGAAAAAAATTAAAATGTCATCCAAATAAATGACCAAACAGCTAATTAAATACTCACTGAATACAATTGAGGTCACGTTGCCGCGGTAGGTGGGCATTTACAGTTTTGATCAAAAATGTACACGAAGAACCTCAAAATGTTCATGTATTCCACAGTAGCAGAAATGCTTTTCCCAAAAATTCTTTATTTTCTCTTTGACCATTTTTAGCGCATATAGAGTGCTGCTGATATTGTGTTGTGTTTGTGTTGCTTTTGGCTGCCACACCATTGTGCACCTATCCATTTATTCTTCAAAATGGATGTGCCGACTATATTTTGTTTTTTGCCTGTTTGCATGGGGAAGTGACTGGCTCCCATCTATGTTTGTGCACTCCACCCACCTGCACTGGTTTTTTAATTAGATCAGGTTATAGCTGGAATCTTCTCTCCCTTAAATTTGGAGGTCTGAACAGACACCAAAAGAGGTGCATTAGCATAGGTTCCCACCTGAATTGAGGTCACCTTGCTGCGGTAGTTGGGCATTTGCAGTTTTGATTAAACATGTACGCTAAGAACCTCAAAATTTTCATACATTCCCCAGTAGCAGAAATGCTTTTCCAAATAATTATTATTTTCTATTTGACCGTTTTTTTGTGTTCATAGAGTGCTGCTGATATTGTGTTTTAAACATAAAAAACACTGCTAGGGTTGCAGTATTTTCTTCACTCTGGCTTCCAGAAAAGAGATTTATAAGCGATCAAAAAGCCTTGTCCTCCCAAAAATGATACCAATTAAAACGTCAACTCACATGCTGAGTAAAACTAGCATGTCATTTATACCGTACGGTGACCGCTGTAAAAAATACAACCAGGATTGCTGTATTTTGTTCAAAACGCCTCAAAAAAACCTTGATAAAAAGCAATCAAAACATAATTTGAGCCCCATAATGGTACCAATAAAAACAACAACTCATCCCATAAAAAAAGCCCCTAATTGGCTCCATATATAGAAAAATTAAAAAAAGTTACGACTGTCAGACTATGACGACATAGATACACATTTTATTGTGTAAAAGTAATAAAACATAAACTATATAAAATCATTGTAATTGTACCGACCCACATAGTAAAGTTATCTTTGTCATTTATACCGCAGGGTGAATGCTGTAAAAATGAAGCCGAAGAAAACACCTGTGCGCAATAGAACCCTAAATGAGATCCATGAGGGATGTGGAATCTAAAATGGGGTGACTTCTGGAAAGTTTCAGCAGTTCTGGTACTTTGGGGGTTTTGCAGATGTGACATAACACCCACCAAAATCTGCCTTCTAAAAGCCAAATAGCACTCCCTCCCTTGTATGCCCTGCTGTGTGCCCAAACAGCTAGATATGGTATTGTTGAACTTGGAAGAAATTGCGTAACAAATTTTGGGGTGCTTTTTTCCAGGATTATTTGTAAAAATATAATATTTTCAGCTAAAATTGCAGGTTGGTTGAAAAAAAAATATTTTTCATTTTCATAACTTAATAGTGTTGAGCGATTATTATCGACAAAGTTGAAATCGGCACAGTTTTTATGTTGATCGAAATTTTTAGATCATGCGATAATTTAGGTTAAAATCTGTGCATCATCTATTAATATCGCGCCATTTTCGGCTCTTCCTGTCATTTTGGCGGCCAGCAAATCAGCTTACAGAATAGAGCAGGGTGAGATGTGTGTGCGACGTCATGACTGGGATGTGTATGGTTGCGATTGGCTGGAAAAATCACATGACCTCGTTTTACATAGAACAGCCCTTCCTGTTCATGATCAGTGTCTGTCAGCGTCTCATAGCAGTAGGACGTGCGCTCTGCCTGTGTCCAAACAGCTCAGCGAAATTATTCTATTTCTTCACAGAGAAAGCTCTACTGTTAGCTGTGATCCTTACAACTTAGATCAGAGATTTGAAGATTTTATGTAGTTAGGTAGAGAATTTTAAAGGAGCATCTACCGCTGTAAAGTCACAGGGGAGAACAAGCTCTTTAAAGAATACTGGATATAGTTCACCAAGACTTAGTGTAGACATTGCACTGCAATAGCTTTATTATTAACAAGTTTTCTATTGAAATATTCCTGGATATTGGGCAGCCTGAACTTATATTAGGATACACATCTTTTCTAGTAACTGCAGGTCTCTTTGTTAGGTGCAAAACTCAACTTTTATTATCAGTATACATTTCAGGTGTTCTTTTTCAAATTTGCCCATTCCAGCTTGTTGATATAGCCACCTTGCACTTAAATTTGAATCCAGCAATTTTGTAGTCACCACAGGTGAATTGATAGGTGCCAAAAATACCTTTTATTATCCGAATACACTTCAGATACGTGTTTTTTCACTTTGGCGCAGTACAGCTTTGTTGATAGAGCTACTTGCAGTTAAATGGGAATACAGCAATTTTGTAGTCTCCACAGGTAAATTTGAAAAGGTGCCAAAAATACCTTTTAATAGCCGTATACATTTCAGACAGGTGTTTTTTTCACTTTTGGTCAGTTAAGCTTTGTTGATAGAGCTACTTTGCAGTTAAATTTGAATCCAGCAATTTTGTTTTGATTTGAGGGATTTGAGAATAGCTGTGATTTGCCGCCTTTAATAAGAGACATTCCCAAAACTCTTCCATACCTTCTCAATTTTTATATTTCTGAACATGGAGCGAAATTCAGGTGGTAGCGAGCAAAGAGGGGGGTAGAACATGGAGGTAGAGGTACGAGAGAAGGTGCTCCTTCCAGTGCTGGCGACAACACGCATGCCAGCGGATCGTCAGTTGCAGGACCGTCGGGCCTGTCATCGCTGGGTCAGGGCCCTGTGAATCTCAGTAACGAACAGCGTCGCCAATCTGTCCTTCAGTGGTTAAGGCAACCTAAATCCAGCAGTCTTACCTCCTCGTCCTCCCAGTCACGGCCACAAATGTCGTCGTCATCATCATCATCAGCATCCGTCCAACATGAAGCAGCCCAAATGTCAACTTATGTACCCACCACTGTGGTTAATCCATTTTCTGATGACCTCTTTGATGACAAAATGCGGTTGGGGTCAGAAGGCATGTTGAAAGATCAAGAGGCCAAAGATGATGATTTTCTCTGCCTGACGCCCAGTTACTGATGCCATCAGAGAAGGAAGCCGGTCAATCGGCAAAAATCCCAGGCGGTCGGCAACGCCTTGCAGTCCCTCTTGCTTGTAGCCCGCAGCTCCTGGATGCAGAATGTCAGGACGACCAAGTCACCTGTGTTGATGATGATGATGATGATGATGATGACGACATTGAGGATCCAACGTGGTCTTTTCGGCAGAATTTGATTGCGAGCGCTTCGTCACTGGACGAGGAGGAAGACGATGAGGTAGTGTCAGTACGGGTCCCGCCTCAAAAAGGGAGAGGGCGGTCGCAGAAGTCCGCTGATATGATTCCCCCAGCCACGGTCAGCGGAAACCTCGCTTATCGCCATCAAAAAGGTCCAGTACCTCTCAAGCCTGGGCCTTCTTTGAGCAAGCCTCTGATTCACCCAGCGATGTCATATGCGGCCTTTGCCGTAAACGCATAAGTAGAGGCAAGAATCTTAGGTGTTTAACCACCACCAACATGTCTAGTCACATGCAGCGAATGCATGAGTTTGAAAGGAGCAACACTTGGCCAAAAAAGGCCAGACCGACCCTCTGTCTCCCCCTCCTCTTCCTCCCCCCCCCCCAAAACTTTCCTCACCCCCAAAAGCCCCGACATAACAGGGACACCCCGCCAGCCCCCCCTCGCCCGGACCACCCCCCCAACCCCCACCAAGACCCACCAAAACCCCTTCTCCCCCGCCTTTGACGCCGCGCCGACAGGGCCAGCACGCCACCTCTGTCTTCCAGGTTGGGACAAAGAAACATTTTAACCCAAACCATCCCAAACCAAAACCTAAATGTCGGCATTCCCCACTTTTGGCCTTGGAAATTTTTGCCTTTCCGCGGGGACACGAGGGGTTTTCCGCCACGCAGGCCCTTGCCTCCCCCAAATACCAATGCCGAGCAGGCATTTTTTTTGCCAAAAAACCCGTCCCTCCCGGGCCCCACCACGTGAATCAAAAATTTTTCAAGCGCTTTTCTGCATCTGTGGCCGGAAAAGGGGATTTGAAGAAAAAAAAAAAAAAAAAAAAAAAAAAAAAAATGGATATTTAAGGAGAAGGCCCCCCCGCTATATCCCGGACAGCCCTGGGTGAGCTGGGTGGATGCCCTCTGGGTGACGTGGATCTAAAAGGGGCTCGGCGACCCCTTTTCAAAAACCGCAGGAAGGGCAGGCCTTTTTCCCCCAAGGTCCCGGTGGCACACTCCCAGAGAAACCGGGCCGTGTTAAATTAATCGCGGGAGACCGCCACCACAGGCAGAGCGGGACGCCTCCCGCAAGGAGACCGAGCGCTGGCGGGGTGACAAAAACCCGTCCGGGCAAGGTGGTGGGGAAAAAGGGGCGAAATCTGCGGGCCCCCCTTTAAGGGGGGGCGGACACATCCCTTGTTTGCACATATAAAAGAACCTTGTCGCGAAAATTTCTAAAACTACCCGGGTCTGGACTGCCTGCTGAGGAAAGGCCGAAGTCAATTTCGCACTTCTGCCGTCGCACCCTGCTTCGTCCCGCCTGCCGTTGCAGCGCGCCGGCCTCCCCCAACCGTCCAGTTGCGTTAACACGCGGAAATTTAAAACCCCTCCACAACTCCAGGATTGGGCACAGCGCAATCCATTACCATACAATACAGCCCGACAAGCAGGTGCAGACCTGGGGGGTTTTGAGCCCCAGAGGGGAGCGGGTGAAAGAGCTCTGCACAATCCTTCCCATTTTGAAAAGGCCCAAAATGGTCATGCGGACGGCCCTGTCGCAACATTGTGTGGGTCATTGTTCTGGAACATCGTTGGACCTCTGAAACAACAGGCCCCCAGCGACGGGGGAGGGGACGGGCAAAAGATCACACGGACCTTCTCTCCTCGAAACCCAAGGCCCACAGTTTTTTTAATTTAAATCGGTCTAAATAAGGCAGTGGTTCGGGGGCCAGGGGATGCAAAGGGACGCACAGCATTAGGGGCATCCTCAGGAATCAGGCTGGTTGAACTTGCCGGGAAGCGGGGGGAGGAGGATTTCCAGACACCGGCTTTTCCGACACCCTCCTTGGGAAAAAGGGTTTGCCGAATTTGAGGCGGAGGGAAGATGAGAAAATCAGTTTTTCTAGTGCCCCTTGACCCAAGGGTTGGGAAACAAGGCTCCATCTCTCACATAGTTTTGGATTCCATTTCCCCCAAATGATCCCGATTAAGGGCCCTCAAGAACAACAGTTTTTCGGGGGGCCACCCCCTGGGCCCCGTACAAAACAAAACTCACACTTACTCCCACCCACCCCAAAAAAAGATAAAATAGAAATGGGACCCTTCGATTGATCAACGGGGAACATTTTGGGGTCGATTCAGTTTTTCAACTGTCACGGGGAACAGCATCAGCGACGGAAAAGCAGTAGAGTGCCCAAAACCTACGCCGGGAACGCACAGGCAAGGGCAGAACCCCAAAGGGTGAAACTGGGAACTTTATTACCACCTCACCCAAAGCTGCAAGCAGGGGACACCCAACACACAGAGACCAGCTTAAATCATGGGCACGACTACGCGTCCCAAACCTTTTTTTTGTATGTTTCGGCCCAAAAGACTTCGGGTATCCAAATGGACAAGGGCCCCACCGCTCGCCACCCATAGAGGTGTTTTCCCGCCCACCCCTCTATCTAGCGGCCTTCACACAGTTGGGTGTCATTACAGACAAACGCATCCGCTTCCAAGAATAGGATCTTTTTCCTTTCATCAAGATGAATCGGCAGGGCTCTGATGAAGGGGGTGGCCCCAATTGCCGGGGCACCATTTAGTTGCCGGTCTACTTCACATTCCTCTTCAAACAAAATGGCCTCTTAAAAAATTTGTTTAAAATTTATTTCTTACTGCTTTTTTTTCTCTTTTCCCACAGTTCGTTTTGCTTGAGGAACGTAAAAGACAGCAAAGGTTTTATGACAAAACCCCAAACCATTTACTCCTTTACTTTAGGGAATTTTCCTTTTTCAAGGTTTTAAAAGTCAAGTTTGCGGAGAACGCAAAAATTATGGTCCTTTGGGGAAAAGAAATGTGGCTTCAAGGCATTCCCCACACCATTTTTTATATGGCAGAACAAATTTTAATTTTTTGGGTCATGTTTGTGAGAACGCAATAAACAGGGCCTTTTGGGCAGAAAAGTGGCTTCTAATGGCATTTCTCCCCCACAATTTTTTTAAAAAGTGCGAGAATCATTTTTATAATTTTTGGGTCAGCGCTTTTAGGCAAATTCTCCAACAAGAAAGTTTTGGGGGGAAATTTGGACATTTGTATTACTTTTGGGGTGTGCGGACGAATTAACACATCACACTGTAAAAAAACCTTTAAAAAAAATGCAGGAGGTTAATTGTAGTTATCAATTTAAAAAAAAGGAAAATGATAATAATGTAAAACTATAAATAAAATTTCCCTAAATAAATTCTGTAAACAAATGTCAGTTACCAAAAAATATACTAAATGACAGTCACTGTAACAAAATAGCATAGTGCCACTTTGTGATCTGTGGATCAAACAGGTTTAAGAGTCATGCTGTGGCCCAGGACAGGTATGGTCAATGTCCAGTTCAACTAAAATGGTGGTTGAAAGACTCCTTTTCCCGACACTTTTTCATTTGGGGGTCAGACAGGTTTAATGGTCATACTGCGGTCATACTGTGGTACAGAACAGGTATAGTCAATGTCCAGCTCAACTAAAATGGTGGTTGAAAGACTCCTTTTCCCGACACTTTTTAATTTGGGGGTCAGACAGGTTTAATGGTCATTCTGCGGTACAGGACAGATATAGTCAATGTCCAGTTCAACTAAAATGATGGTTGAAAGACTCCTTTTTCCAGCACTTTTGAATCTGGGGGTCATGCAGGTTTGGGGCTCATGCTGCGTTCCAGGACAGGTGTAGTCAATGTCCAGTGAAACTAAAATGATGGTTCAAATCATACTGCCTTCTGGCACTTTTTAATTTGTGGGTGATGCAGGTTTAAGGGTCATGCTGTGGTACAAGACAGGGATAGTGAATGGTGTGTGAGTTTTTTTCTGTGGCTTTTATAACCTAAGTGTGTTGCCTAAGATGTAGCACGTAATCCATTTGACTGTTGTGATGTTAATTCCAGCTTCTACAGCCTGTTTTGGGTGTAAGAATGAAGGTGTTGTTGCTCTCCCATAGACTTTAATGGTCATCGGTGATAATCTATCATCGACCATCGAATATCTTATTGGTTATTGCCGTCATCGACCATCGACCCGATGACGATAGTCAACGTAATCGCTCAACACTACAACCTAATACTAAAAAAATTTGTAAATTAGCTGGGGGATCGATATACTCACTATAGCCTGAAGTTAAAGCTTGGGCAGAAATGGGTCTTCTGAATGGATAATGACCCGAAGCATACTGCCAAACTGGTTACAAAGTGGCTTAAGGATAACCAAGTCAATGTTTTGGAGTGGCAATCATAAAGCCCTGATCTCAATCCTATTGAAAATTTATGGGCAAAGCTGAGAAGGCTGGTACAAGCAAGGCGACCTACAAACATGGCTCAGTTTCACCAGTTCTGTCAGGAGGAATGGGCAAAAAATTTCCTACCAACTATTGTGAGAAGCTTGTGGAAGGATATCCAAAATGTTCGACCCAAGTCATAAAGTTTTAGGGCAATGCTACCAAATACTAATGAAATGTATGTAAACTTTTGACTTTGCAGAAAGTAGTAAAAGAGCCATCAAAGTTATCTCTCACTCATTCTGGCATTTTTTAAATATAAATAATTTTGGTAATCCTAATTGACCTAAAATGGGTAAGGTTTATTATGATTTCATGTCAGATAGTGAGGAAAACAAGCATATGTGTCTTTTTATATAGTGTTTGTAAACTTATGGTTTCAACTGTACATCTATGACCTTCCCTCTAATGCGGTAATCAATAAATGGCCAGGGAAATCAGAGTGTTTAGGAAGTCATAAGCAAGAAATTGTACCATTTCACCTTTAATCTCAGAATCACCCAAACATAGGTGTAACTTTAGGGGGTACGAAGGGGACTGGTCCCCCCACTTTTTTCTGGGTGTGGGACGGACCCCCCACTTTTTAGCCACTTCAATAAAAAATAATCCATATGTAAGCATGAGAATATGTTAAGTGGAGAGAGCAGAGCACATAGGAGGAAGAAGTAAACCCTTTGCCTCCTATATTTCTGTGCATCTTGGGTGGACAGAGTACGTATCAGCCTCAAGTGTCAGTGCACAGTGAGAGCAGCGCTGATTGGCAGAGCAGGAGTCAGTAGGGGCTGCTTCACCAATCAGAACGCTGCTCACAGTCCAGCACACTCTGTATCTGGGGATGTAGCTTTCCCTCCCATTAGCTTTCCCTATTCTCGGACCTCATCAGAGAAGAAGAAAAGCTCTTGCCGAATGCCAACTACACCAGACTACAGGAGACTGGTAAGGAGGGGACAAGGGTTCCAGGCGTTGTGTGTGTATGTGAGTAGGGTATATACTGTATATGTGAGATGTGTATATACTGTACAGCCATGTGTCTAGCCATGTCACTTCTTCCCTGCACATACATGCCAGGGAAAATGAAAGTTAATGGGGCCGACCCCGCAGCATTTTAGAAGTGTGGACTGGCCAGCGCGTACTTCTAAAACACCCGGCATAAAGTAAACCCCGCTATACGCCTTGTGAACATACCTTAAGGGTACATTCATGCAGAAAATATGAATGCTGATTCTGGGGCGGATTCAGTGCTGGATCTGTCCAACCTGACAGGAAACTGATTTAAATTATACCCTATGTAAAATCAGTGTCGTCGTTTAGATGACACTGATTTTACTTGAGTATTTTCTGCGCGTACTGTCAGCGCCTACAAAGAATTCTTCGAGGTGTTTTACACACTAACAGCACTAAAGGATAGGGGGCAATAATCTGCCTCGGGCAGTCTGGGTCGTTTGCTCGTCAGAATTCTGTGTTTACAAGCACCACGTTTCCGACAAGCAAACTGCACGGTCGGTGCCGAAAAAACAGTCATGTGAACCCACCCTAAGTGAGGAGTGTGTGTTCAATATATGTATATAAACACACACAATTTCCAGGGTACCTTGTCTAATGTAGTCTCTGGGGTACAGTGTGTAATGTAATAATCTCTGGGGTATGGTGAATAATGCAGTAATATCTGGGGAATGGTGTGTAAGATAATCTCTAGGGTACAGTGAGTAATGTAATATCTGGTGTATTGTGTGTAATGTAGTAATTAGAGATGATTGAATCGATTCTAACGCGAAGCCGAAGTTTAGGGTGATTCGCGGGAACGAAGCGTCTTTTATTGGTAAAATGGCCGTGAGCACATGGCGTGACATGGGGCAGAGAACTGAGGGAGGAAGAAAGCAACACCCTCAATGACATGTGCAGACATGAAGCCAATCAGCAACCGTCGGGCTTCTGTGACGTCACAGCCCTATAAATACGGACGCCATCTTAAATCCTCACACTTCTCACAGTCTGTTCTGGCATAAGCATCTAGCTGCTGCTGCTCTTCTATTCAACTCATTATAAAACAAACTGCTTTTATCAGCGATTGGGGAGGAAGACCACCACAAGTCTGTGTCAGTTGCACACCTATACCTCAACCAGCGTTCTGCATCTGCTGCTCCATAGAAGTCATTCTAAAAGAAACTGCTTTTATCAGAGACTGGGGCCAAAGAGTTTCACAAGTTGGTCAGTTGTACACATTTAACGCTACCAGCGTTATCATTTTGTTTTAGTCTGTGGGGTAAGTCCAGGGTGGGTGTAATTCTGCCCCATATACGCCTAAATTTATTCTGTTCATTTCTGTGGGGTATTTAATATCCAAGGGTAAATTAAGCCTGTTGTTAGTGGGTTTATTTGGAGTAAATTAGTGTTTTTTTTACCCCCATATACGCCTAAATTTCATCTGTTCATTTCTGTAGGGTATTTAATATCCAAGGGTTAATTAAGCCTGTTGTTAGTGGGTTTATTTGGAGTAAAATAGAGTGTGTGTATTTTTGCGCCATATACGCCTGAATTCCAGCGAATGTTTCTGTAGCGTATTTTAGAAACTAATTAATATAGTGAACATAAAGCTGTCAGAAGATCAAAGAACTCAATCCCAGGTTTGGAACAGGTTGGCATATGTGAGGGCACAAGAGCTTCCCATTGCAATGCCCAGAGCGGAGGGCAGGACCTAGAATCAAGAAACAATGTTGGGACAATTGAAAAATCATGAATACTAAATAGGAATCCAATATTCTTAATTGATACCGTATTTACACCTTTATCAGTGTTCATTAACAATTTATTCTCTGGAAGCCTAACTTACAAGTCTTGCAGAGACTAGATAGAACAGAGACAGATTACTCCTTCAGTACATAATGTTAACAAAAATCACCCACCAATGTCACTTACAAAGCATAAATAATCCAAACAACACAAAATCATAAAATATTGCATCAAAACTATATATACATTGGAAGACAGTGACAGGCTCAAAGACAGGCCCACCTTCTCGTTCAGTTCCCTCAGTCAGAGAACTACTATGTGGTCTGGGTTCTGCACCACTAGACAGCGAGAACGAACGAATTTGCGCACTTTCGCACAGAATTATCCTCTCTACACAAAAAAGTGGACGAAATTGACCAGGCGCAGATCTAGGCCTCTTCTTCGCTCGCCGCGGTCTCTGAGGAAGTCGCTAACCACTCCAGTCCAATATTTGCTCTGCAGCAGCATCTCGACGATATCGAGAATCACAACAGGCAAAATAATCTTCGCATCAGAGGCCTTCCCGAATCCGTTCCCAATTCAGACTTGTTTTCAGTGGTCTCCGCTATCTTTAATGATCTCCTAGGCCGGCCAGCTACAGCCCATGTGGAAATCGATAAGGCCCATAGGGCTCTGAGGCCACCCAATCCCGATGACCCCAGACTGCGTGACGTGATATGTCGGGTGCATTTTTATACTGTAAAGAAGGATATTCTCTATGAGACTAGAAGGCAAAAATCGCTGTCTTATCAGGACTCTCCCATCAGGATTCTCCAAGACCTTTACCGGCTGACACTAGCCCAAAGAGCTTCTTTCGACCCACTGCTGGACACTTTGCAAGCCAAAAACATCCCCTTCCACTGGGGGTATCCTTTTGCCCTACATATCCGTCTGGACAAGCAAACCTCGACAATCCGTTCCCCTAAGGACATTCCTCCTGTCCTGAAAGCCCTTCGTATTAAGGATCTGGCATTTCCGGACTGGCCCACGCTGACATCTTTGTCCTCGATACCCATGCAACGGAAGAGAATCTTTCTGGAAGCGGTCACCTCGCCTAATAATACTCCAATCAGGGGCAAACAGCAACCCAGAGGCCCCATGAGCCAGAAACAGAGACGCTCCTCTTTGGCGTGACCTCCCTGAGTGGCGGTCCCTAAGATTCCCATGTGGGCAGGTGATGGATGAGGACTGTGTCTAAATTAGCCTTGTGTTGGACAGGTCCAATCGGGCATATACATGCCAGTAGTTAACCTCAATTGTTTCACTTGTGTCATTCTCAAAACGTGACTGTTGGGTGCTGTTTTATTTTTGATATGATGGAGACACGTTTTTTTCTCTTCTTTTTTTTTTTTTTTCTTTTCTTTTTTTTCTCTCTTCGCTGGTGTGTTCCCCTTCATCATCCTTTTCCCTTTTCATTTTTGTTATTTGATGGCCGGTTGTACAAGTTACATGTTTCTTCTATTCATATAACAAGGTGCTCTTCTCTCATTTCTGAGCACTACCACTTTTCCCCCAGTAGGTGGAATCCCTGCTCTGAGTTTTCTCAGTCCAGCAGGATTCTTGTTTTCTGATCATTTTGTCTTGAGATGAAGCGCAGGACCCAAATATCTGCTTTTTGGTTTACGTCGTTTGTGTTACTCGTTGTGTTATCTCTCTCCCTTACTTGTGTGTCTGTGGGTGTTGTGGTTTGTAGTGTGTGGGTATTTTTTTTTCTTTTCTTTTCTTCTCTTCCCTTCTCTTTCTTTCTTCTACCGCTTGCCCTTAGGTCGCGGTTGGCAGGGGACTTTGGTTGTGTCAGCAGGGTCCTTTGGCTTGGTTTTCTGAAATGGATCTATGCATCTCTTCGTTTAATGCAAAGGGTCTGAATACCCCAGAGAAGAGGGCGCAGATTCTCTATCACTTCCACCGTGGTAGAACCCAGATAGTATGCTTTCAAGACACGCACTTTACGGTAGGATATGCCCCAACCATCAGAAACAGACACTATACTTTTTGGCACTTTGCGGATTTCCATGGGTCCAGGTCCAGGGGTGTTGCCATAGCCATTCACCGCTCACTACCCCATTAGGTTATCGACTGCTTTACCGACCCAGAGGCCTGGTACCTCACCTTGGTTCTTTCCATTGGCGGTTCTTTACTATTTTGAATGCTTATGCTCCTAATGTGGACCATGCGAGATTTTTTAAGACACTGATCGACAGCTCTCTTCCTTTGATCAAGGGGACGGTGATATTATGTGGGGACTTTTATATTTCGCTAGACCCAACCCTAGATAACTCGTCAGGGAAATCAACCCGATCGTACTCCTCTATTAAGAGGGTACGGAAGGCCTTCTTTCAGCTTCAGCTTTGTGATCCCTGGAGGATCCAACATCCTTCTGTCAAGGATTATTCTTTTTACTCCCCTCCCCATTGCTCATACAGCCGATTGGACTACATCATGGTCCAACATTCAACTCTCCCTTGGATAACCTCCACCTCTATAGGCAACATCCTGTGGTCGGATCACGCCACAGTTTTCTGCTCCCTTCCACTTCCAGCTTCAAGAGAGAGAACCTGGAACTGGAAACTAAACGATTCCCTTCTTTTAGACACGCCTTATGTAGAAGATATCAGGAGCTCAATCTCCCAATTCATAGCTCACCACGGCAATTACCCTACCTCCCCAACGGTTCAATGGGAGGCCCTCAAATGTGTGCTCAGGGGGGTTATGATTAGGCATGGTTCCATACTTAAAAAGGACAGAGCTGCCACCCTCTCAAAAGCGCTTGCCAAAATGTCCTCTTTAGAAACTGCTCATAAAAGTGCCCTTTCCCCTCCTACTCTCAGGGAGCTACAGGATGCACGTTTGGAGGTCAAGCGTATCTTGGAGGTATCGTGGGGGCCACTTCATCCAGATATGTCATAGCAAATTCTACAAATATAGTAACAAGAGCGGTCGGATGCTGGCCAGGACGGTTCGCTCTCAGATGACGCACTCCCACATCGCCTCCATTAAATCTGCCCCAAACACTGTGGTGCACTGTACCGGGGAAATCGCCAGTGCCTTCCAGGCTTTCTTCTCTAAATTGTATAATTTACCCGCCCCCTCCCCCGTCCACACAAAAAGAGGCTTTTACGCATCCCGCCCGTCTGTCCAAAATTCCAGTTTTGGTCTCAAAGTTTTTAGAAAACCCTTTTCCGCATTGGAATTAGAGGCCGTTATTAAAGATCTCCCAGGAGGGAAAAGACCCGGGCCAGATGGCTTTACGGCCAAGTTCTTTAAAAGCTTCCCTGATCAGCTATCTCCCTTACTATTGGCTGCCTTCAACTCCATCTCAATGCAGGCAGTCCCCGGGTTACATACGGGTTAGGGACTGTAGGTTCGTTCTTAAGTTGAATTTGTATGTGTCACGGACGCCCCTGCGACCACTGTCCCGGGTCGCAGGCGCGCCCCTGCTCCTAGCGGAGCCCCGTCCCGCACGTCGGGTTCGGGGTCCGCCCGTGTCTCAGCCCCCCCGGCGTTCACTTACCCGGCCGCGCTCCTGCTCTGTCGGCTCCGTCTCCCGGCCGTAGCTCCGCCCCTAGGGCGCGCGCCCGGCCGGCAGTTTGAATTTAAAGGGGCAGTGCGCTGGTAATTGGTTCATTGCCGGGCACTGCTCCTATTTAGTCCGGCCACTTCCTGCCGGCCCTCGCCGGATCCTTGTTGTATCTCCCGTTGGTGAAAGCTCCTTATAGTGTTCCTGTCTTGTCATACTGTGTACCAACCTCTTGCTTACGTCTCCTATCTACGAACCTTGCCGCCTGCCCTGACCTCCTGCTTGTCTACCGTCACCGAACCAGAGCCGCCTGTCCTGACCACCTGCCCATCCACGACTACGAGCCTGCCTGCCGATCATGTACCTCGTTACCCTTGGCAGCCACCACAGGCAAGCCCCGCCAGTGGTAGTGACCTGGTGGACACCCGTCCGAAGCCCTTGGCATTGGCATTTCAGTGCAAGACCGGGCTCTTTTACAGTCTACCTTCCCGTTTGATTGGCCCAGGGTGGGCATTTCTTATCTGTGAATCCAGATCTCTGAGGATCTTTATGGACAATTATATCCCGCTTCTGAAGCAAACAGAGAGGGATCTGGATTTCTGGCATAAGAAAGAGTTATCCTGGTTTGGCAGAATAAATCTGCTCAAGATGACCTTACTCCTGAGGTTCTTGTACCTCTTCCAAACTATTCCTACCCATATCCCCTCCTCATTCTGGAAGAGAGTTAGACAGTGCTTTCGCTCCTTCATCTGGTCCACACAGAAGCCGAGGATAGCGTATGACACGCTTACTAGAGGCAAGGACGCTGGAAGCGCGGGTTTACCTGACTGCAGAATGTACTATTTAGCCTCGGCATATGCTCGCTTCCTGGCCCTCAATTCGGATCAAGGGGACAAGCTTTGGGTTACCCTGGCAGAGGACCTGAGCTCCTATTCCGTGGCGGTGCTCCCCTGGGTCTGGACCCCTGTTTTCCGCAATAGTGCCTCTTCCTTTTTTTGTGTGGAACAAACACTGTCCACTCTCTACTCTTATAGGGACTCCCACAGCCTCATTGACCGCAAGGGCCCATGTGCGCCGATCACGGGCAGCCCTAATTTTCCCACAGGCCTCTCCTCCAATGCTTTCTTGGACAGTACTAAGAAGGCCCCGTTACGTTTTTGCCACGTAGCGTCAGGAGGGAAACTAAAACCACTCACAGAATTTCTCAAGGGGAAAGAAGCATCCGCTGGAGCCCCCTTCCAGTATTTACAACTATCCCACTTTTTTAACCGAACTAAGGCTTTTGAGCAATTGATACTGTCCTCCTCGGGAGCGAGACATTCATTGTCCTGAATATATAAGATGCTTCTTTCTGCCCATTCTGCATCACTTCCCTCCTTCTGCCAACACTGGGAGACGGAGCTGGGACTCTCCTTTACCTTGCCACAATGGGAACGGTGCTTTCAACTCACTCGCAAAGCAGCTATCACCTCTAGGCACCAGGAGACTTGTTACAAACTCCTGACCCGGTGGTATAGAGTCCCTTCAGTCTTACATCGTTGGTACCCATCGGTCCCAGACACTTGCTGGAGATGTGTGAAGGAGGAGGGGACTTTGTCCCATGTCTGATGGGGATGTTCTCTAATTAGGGGTTTCTGGATTTTAGTCCTTGAGGTAATCGAGGAGGCTACTGGGGTTTCGATACCCAATTCACCGGAGGCACTGCTTCTTTTCATGTTTACCATGCCGGTCACTAAATTTAAGAAGTCTTTTCCTTAAGCATTTATTACAGGCAGCTAAAACTGTGATACCGAGGAGATGGAAATCATCCGTCCCCCCATCCCTTGAGGACTGGTTCGCGGAGATCAGTTTTATACAAAGGATGGAGGAACTTATTGCTCAAACCCCTGAGCAAGCACATAAATTTAATCGAACCTGGGCCAGCTGGCTCCCCTTCAAAAATTATCTGCTATACCTTTCCATTACTTGCTAGGGGACGGATTGTGTGGCTCACCGCGGCTCTATGGGTATTCTACTCCCCCTCCTTTTTTTTTTCTTCCCCCTCCTCCCCTGTTTGTCCCTGGGTGTGAGATCCCTGTATAAATGCTGTTGTTTTTCTTCCGTATTGTTTACCATTCTAGAATTTGACTGGCTCGTATCTTCTACATGAACCAGATCGTGTATGCTACGTCATCTTTCCGAGGTAGCTTTTGGTCATTTATCCATCATCTGTGTGATAGCGGTGTTAACCTTCATTGTTATTGAACTTTGTATGTCTAAAGGTACATGTTGGATGCATTTTTCCTGTCTTCTTTGGTAACGTCTGATTGTTCAGAGATGTCCTGGGTTATTAATAAATCTTTCTTAATTTGAAAAATTATGACATTGTGCCACTCTCCGGCCTGATGCTGCTGCTGTTGCTGCCACCACCTCCACACTGTGTAATTGTGCCAATTTGTGGCCTACTCATGCTGCTGCCAACTGACCACTCTCTGTCGACCACGCTGTGGTTTCCTAATGCTGTTTCCACTCTCCACCACTCTATGACGTTGCCACTATGTTTGTTTTTCCCCCTTCTTTTAATCTGTCACAAGGAATGAAAATGACAAACACAACCGACTGTGTTTTCGGAGAAGCCGTAAGGCTAGTATGACATGGTCCTTTGTTTTCATCAGGATTGTCAGATGAGTAGGTAGCCAAAAGCAGGAGTGGATACAAAACACAGAACACATGCAAATATTCCATTTACTTATTTTTGGGATCAACTCCTGTTTATTTTTGGTTTTAGCAATGATGGATTATTGACCAACTGAAAGCGGACACTGAAAGATCAAATGAATGGCAAAATGATTGATGTTAATGCAAAATTACTGATGACACCCTCTCCACTCTTTTTGGGGGGGGGGGGGGGGGTTCTACATGTAACCGCATTTAAAAGAAACACCACAAAAATTGAAAAAATGTAATGTTTGCCACAGATGGTAAAAACCCAAGTGACTGGAGTGGCTGAATTTGAGATGTATGTAGGGCTGAAATACAGAAACACTGGGTCTGACACAGAATTCTCCACAAAAAGTGAATAAATTAACTCTTGGCCACAGATTAAAATACCCCCACCCTGTATTTGACTCAAATTCCTCCACAAAACAAGAGGAGAAATTAACCCTTGGTATAAAATACCCTACAGAATGAATAAGGTGACATTCAGGCGTATATGGGGTAAAAATACACACACCCTGTATTTTACTCCAAATTACCCCACAATCAAGAGGTTAAAATAACCTACACAGTGAACCAGATGGAATTGAGCCGTATATGGGTCATAAAAACACACACCCTTTATTTGACTCCTAATTACCCCACAGTCAAGATGATAAATTAACCCTTGTGTATAAAATACCCTACACAGTGAACCAGATGCAATTCAGGTGTATATTAGGCAGAAATACACACACCCTGTAATTTAGTCCAAATTACTCCACAATCAAGAGGCTTAATTAACCCTTGGGTATAAAATACCCTACACAGTGAACCAGATGAAATTCAGGCATATATAGGGCAGAAATACCGACACCTTGTATATTAGTCCAAATTACCCCACAATCAAGAGGTTAAATTAAGCCTTGGGTATGGAATACCCTACAGAAAAAACAGATGTAATTTAGGAGTCTATGGGACCAAATATAATAAATACATGACACCTGTATTTTAGTCATATTACCCACAAGCAAGAGGTTAAACTTAAGCTTGGGTATGGAATACCTACAGAAAACAGATGTAATTTAGGCGTCCTTATGGGGACCAAAAATACAGTCACCCTGTAAAATAGTCCGTAATATTTATTAGTCAGGCTGTGGACGTCACAGAAGCACGCGGTTGCTGATTGCTTCATGTTGCACATGTCATTGAGGGTGTTCCTTTCTTCCTCCCAGAGTTACTTGCCCCCATGTCACGCCATGTGCTCCCGGACCATTTTTTTTAAAAAATGATTGATCGTTCCATAAATTCGGCTTCGTGCAGACGAAGATTTCCGGAAATTCTAAAACAATATGTCCAACTTCCTTAGTATTGATTACGCCCATTCTCTAGGTCATGGACCTTAAAGGACCAGAGATGAGCAGTAGTTGCAGTATCCACGGTCACATAAATAGATCAGGCCCTCCGTTAAAGGCGAGTTTAATGGGGTATTGCAAATACGGGGCCCGGTGAAACAAGTGGGCCCGCTGCAAGCAGCTCCTCTAGTTTCACAAACGTGTCAGCCCGGATACGGGCGGCTCAGAGTGTGAGGAGGGGGGGGGGGAGGGGCGCGCTCCGATCCCCCGGAGCGCTCAATAAATAACAATCTGCAGCATCTCACTTACTCCGGCACATCCTGTGATCGGAGCCGGCCCCGCCTCTCTCTCTGCCTGTGGGTGGGGCTTCAATGATTCACAGTGTCAGGCATCCTGCAGAGAGAGAGGGGAGGGGCCGACTCTGATCATAGGATGTGCAGGAGAACTTGAAGTAAGTGAGATGCTGCTGCAGCTATATTATTTACTGAGAGCTCCTGTGAATCGGCACACCCCCCCCCCCCCCTCATACTCTGTGATACTGGCCTCTGAGATGTGTGGGACCCCAGCATCCCCCTCCAGGCCCCAGCGATGTGGGGTCCCTCTGAAGCCCCCTCGAGTCCCTCTTGAAGGCCCCCCAGCACCCCCCTCCAGGCCCCAGCTATGTGGGGCCCCTCTGAAGTCCCCATCCTGGGCCCCAGCTGCAAGGGGCCCCTGTGAAGACCCCCCCTGTCCCGAAGTGTGTGGGGGCCCGCAAGAGCCCCGCCCCTCCCCCAGCCACTGCTATGTGGGGCCCCTCTGAAATCCCATCCTGCTCCCCAGCTGCGTGGGGCCCCTCTGAAGGCCCCACCCCAGTACCCCCCCCCCCCCCTCCGGGTCCCAGCCGTGTGGGGCCCCATTCAAGTTCCCCCCCTCCTCCCTTCTGTGTGGGGCTCCACTTGGTTCCCTTCTCATACCCCTGCCGGGCCCCTTCTCATGCCCCTGCCATGTGGGGCCCCACTCAAGTGAGCACACAAACAAAGAAAAAATCAGCTCACCCGTTGATACTCAAGCATCCGTCCTCAGGAGCACGGCCGGGTGGAGTCCACACCCAAAAACAGACGATCACAAGTGAAAATGCAGCCAGCTTCATCCGAGAAATCAGATTAGAGTTGGATAAAACTTCCAAATTTATTTCCAACTTAGTTAAAAAAAGGTACACAAGCGGGATAGCATCTGATTCAATGCAAGAATAGCACCAAAATATGACATGGGCCAATTCAGACCAACGCGTTTCGGAAACTTGTCCTTAATCGTGGTCTCCTAACGAAAAGTTGTTTAAGACTATATATCTAGCCGAAGTTTGTCACCTGACTGAAAGAAGGTGAGAAAATAACACATCTGATAGCGGCCCTCGTTGTTGGTGATCAACGTACGTTCACCCAGTAAGGTATGCTGCGCAGCAAAGGGATGGGTACCGCTGTGCCAACCTCATGTGCCGTCTTCGCAGGCACCAAAACAGCAACTAGAAACTATAAGTCGTTTGGTTGTATGTCAATGTCTGAAATTGAGGGTGGCCTTTTGTCACACAGGGTCTCTCCTGTATGCAAATTAGCCAGGTAAAACATGGCTTAGCCCCAAAACCAAACGTTAGCAACTGGACTAAGCAGCCATCTCTGTCTGCGCCTGGACACAAATCTGGGCACTTCCCCGCAGTTCAAGAATTTCTATGAGACCTGTAACTTGTATTTTTCTTTGAGACCAAGGTCCTCAAGTTCAGAGACTGAATAGTTGGGAATTATTAAGACTGTTTTGCAGTGGGATCCACATTCCTGGGCATTTAGTCATAAACTGAGTGGTCCCAGTCTGCAGATTGTGAATACTTTCCCTTCTATTTCGGGGGTACTTTATGCAGGGCCGCTGTCAGAAATTTCAGGGCCCCATACAGTTGAAGCGTTTGCCCCTCTCTCCCCCTGGTCAATTCTGCCCTCTACCAACACCGCACCCAGAAAAAAAAATGCAATTGTGCCATTGTTTTTGGATTTAGTTTTATAACAGTACTGAACAATACCATCATGCTGTTACTGAATATACAATATTCATTACATATAGGGGTAGATACAGGTGTACACAGGTATTCCACACACAGTGCAGTTACATTTAGTGATTCACAAGTGACGTCTCATCTGACGAGTCGTTCTTGGTCCCTTTTCTTATCCACAGTCCAGACAATGATAATTTCTCCCGGCCACTACACGTCCCTGCACAATTTACAACACAAACACCTGAGACTCACTTGAGTGGGAATGCAGCAAGCTTCATCCGAGAACTCAGATTAGAGTTGAATAAAACCTCCAAATTTATTTCCAACTTAGTTAACCCCTTCCCGACATTGGGCGTATGCATACGCCCTAGCGGGAAGTGACTTCCCGCAAATGGACGTATGCATACGCCCTGGCGGAGTCGCTGCGGGCTTGCGGCGAGCACCTAGCGCGCGATCGCGGCATGGAACCAGCGTTAATATACCGCTGGGACTTCATGACCCATCACCCCGGCCGGAGTGAGCTCGGCCGCGGGTGAAAAAACGCATCATTACGCAGCCTGTCATGGCCGCGATAATGTTGCCGCAGGCAGGAGAGTGAGCTCCCTATGCCTACGATCGGCGTGGCAAGCGCCACAGATGCCGCTCGCCCGTCTCCTCCCAGACTCCCCGGTTGCTGTCTGAATGCATCCGGGTAGTTGAGTGATGTCCACCATGCCCACAATGCATTTGTAGGGCATGGTGTCATAGTTGCCAATGGCGGACCTATGCACAGCAGTATCGCTGTGCAAAGATCGAATCATTCAAACAGCAAATCTAATGATTGCTTTTCCCTGTGGGGATTGAAGTTAACAAATCCTCATGGGGAAAATTAAAAAAATGTGAAAAAGTAAAAAAAAAGTAAAACACAAACAAATAAAATAAAAACATATACAATGCCCTTTTCCCCTTTACAAAACGCAAATCGCCCCAAAAAAGATCAAAAAATAATAAGAGTACCCCATATTTGGTATGCCGCGTGCGTAAAGATCCACCACTATAAAATCTTTCACGTTAATTAACCCGTTATGGTGAAAAGACGTTTTAAAAAATACAAAACAAAATACAGTCACAGAATTGCGATTTTGTGCCATCTGCAAGCACATTAAATGGATAAAAAAGCGATCAAAAAATCATATAAAACGCCAAAGGTTATGTACCAACTTAAAACGTCAGTTCATCCCGCTAAAAAAAGTTCTTACACGTCTTGATACGGATAAATAAAAAAGTTAGCTCTCAGAAGACAGCGATGCATAAATATTATTTAAACACAATAAAAACACTATTTTTTTTTTTAAAGTGCTTCCAAATTAAAAAAAAACTATATACAAGCTAGGGTATCGCCCGTAATAGTATGACTCCTGAGAGTAAAGCTATACTGGTAATGGATACTGCACGGTGAGTGCTGTGAAAAATTAAAAATAAAAAACTCTACTAGGATTGCAGTATTTTCTTTCCACCCTGCCTTCCAAAAAAACGGATTTAAAACTGTAAAAAAGTCTTGTCCCCCCAAAAATGATACCATTAAAACGTCCAACTATCCCGCAAAAAACAATGCCCTCTAAAAAGCTCCGTACACAGAAAGAAAATAAAAAGTATGGCTCTCAGACTATGGCGATGTGTAAAAACGTTGTTTTCTTTTTGAATAAAAGTGTTTTTTTGTGTAAAAGCAGTAAACTTAAAAAAAAATTCAAATTGGAGTATCGCTAGTAAATCGTTATCGACCTGATGAGTATACTAGCATGTCAGCTATACTGCCGGTGACGCTGTTAAAAATAAAAATAAAAAACACTATCCAGGAATTCTGTATTTTGTTCAAAAATGCCTCACAAAAAAACTTAATAAAAGTGATCAAAGCAGCATATGCCCCCATAATGGTACTATTAAAAACGTCAATCATCCATAACAAAAAAAGTCCCATATCAGCTTCCGTTACGAAAAATGAAAACGTTATGGCTATCAGAAAGGAATACATCCTTAAAACGCAATTTTTTTAAGACATATTTCTATGTGTAATAAGTATAAACATAAAAAAACTATATAAAATCTAATATCATTTGCAATGCTGAACCGGACCCCCATAGTAAAGATAATTCTTTCATTTATACTGCACGGCGAAACGTTGTAAAATGAAGCCCAAAATACAATGGCAAGAACTGCGGTTTTCCCCTTCATTTCATAGGCCCAATGCAATAAAAAAAAACTTTGAACACCTGTGCCACACAAAATGCACAATACACCCCTAGATGAGTTCTATGGAGGGTGCGGAATCCAAAATGGGGTGACTTCTGCAAGGTTTCACGTACTGGTATTTGGGGGCTTTGTAAATGCGACATGGCACCACCAAAAATCTGAGTTCCAAAAATCCATGTAACACTCCTCCCTTTTACCCCTGCCTTGCGCAAACAGCAGTTTTACACCCACATGTAGGGTATTGCTGAATTGGAAGAAATTGCGTAACAAGTTTTGGGGGTTTTTTTTTTTACCAGGATGCCTTTGTAAAAATTATAAAAATTTTCAGCTATTAAATTGCAGGATTATGGAAAAAAATGTTTTTTAAAATTTTTCACAGCTAACGCCAAAATTTTTTGTGACCACACTGTGGGGTCGTTATGCTCACTACACCCTGTAGATATATTCCTTAAGGGGTGTAGTTTCCAATTGTTTGGGGCATTTTTATGGGAGTTTATTAATTTTAGCACCTTAGGGTGAAGTTCGCAACTGAAATGGCCCTAAATATATCGTATGAAAATGAGACCCCCGAGTCCAGTAGGTGCTTCTCCTATTCATGAGCTTGTAGTTGAGCCAATTTAATGCACTAGGGCCACTAGGGATTATCTCTGAAAACGGCAGGAATCTGGGGAAATCAATATTAATTTGCATTTTCCCTGATCACATTTACCGTATTCTGTGAATAATGTATAAAATTGAAAATCTGCATAAAAGTAAATTGAAACTTCACTTCCACTTTGCTTTAATTCCTGTGTAAAACACCTAATGGGTTATTAAACTTCCTAAATGCAGGTTTTGAATATCGTGATTACCTATGTCGTTAAAAAAAAATAAAAAAAGACATTTAAAAAATTAGGCCAAAACTACAGCAGACATATGGGTAGATGCATAGTTATTAACTATTTTGAGTGGAATAAACTATCTGTCTTACATGCAGAAACAATTTGAAGTTTAAATTGGTTTAAATTTTTCATAATTTTTTCACGATTTTTTGATATTTATTTTTCACAAAATAAACTAGAATTTTTTGGACCATAAACTTTCTTTATATCATAAAGTTTAATGTGTCACGAGTAAACAATCTCTGAATCACATGATAGGTTAATAGTGTCAAAAAGTTTTTCTAACATAAACGTTTTGGAACATGACAGATTTCAAAATAATGGTATCTGTCGAGAGGCCAAAACTGGCTCCGGCGGTAAGGGGTTAAAAAAGGTACACAAGGAGGATAGCATCTGATTCAATGCAAGAATAGCACCAAAATATATGACATGGGCCAATTCAGACCAACACATTTCGGAAACTTGTCCTTAATCGTGGTCTCCTAACGAAAAGTTGTTTAAGACTGTTATATATCTAGCCGAAGTTTGTCACATGACTGAAGGGAGGAGAGAAAATAACACACACCCCAATGAACGTCATAGCCCCTCGAACAGTGTATCTAAACAAATACAAAGTAAACTTCTAAAATGCTTAACAAATTTAAAAACAACTATTATGATGAATATAACAAGAGCTTAAAGTGCAGATTTGGTAATAGTACTGAAATATCGTGCAGGCTCGAGAAGCAGGTTAATAGTGGTAAGAAATGTCCTGTAATATATTCAAACCTGCAGGCATTCTAGTGCCCAGTTTGAATATCCACATTGATTCTCTCGCAAACAACTTGCGTTTTAAATCCCACTCTTGACGTATTTTTCCCCCCCCCCCCCCTCCCCCCCCCCCCCCCCCCCCCCCCTTTTTTTTTGTCCCTTTTTTCTTATCTTTTCAATGGCACAGAAACTAAATGAACGAAGATTGACACTATGTTTCTCCTGGAAATGTTTGCTACATTAGAGCACTTAAAGGGCCCGTTCACACGGCTTATTTGCCGACAGTTTGGCCGTATTCCGCGCAGGATTTGAGCTCAATACGGCGCCAATCGTCGGAGTCATTTCCGAAAATCAACTGCCATCCTCATAGAGAACAGTGTATTCGACGCTCCTCACGCTCGGCAAATCCGCCGCGGGGGAGAAAGTGTCATGCATATTATTTAGGGCGCGGACGCGCCGAAAAAAAATGTTGTTAGGGGCCGGGGGAGCGGGCCCCCCCGCGCCCCGGCCCCCGCCCCCGTCCCGCCCCGTATTCACGGGGTTTTGTGCGTTTCATTGGGGCCAAAAATCCGCCGTGAATAACCCGTGTGAACAGGCCAAAACAACCATTCAAAGGATCAGACAAGTGCCTTCTTATGCGGATTTTTAAAGGTCCTGGGGTACCCCCCACTACTTATTGACAGTTTTTTTCAAGCAATGAGATGAAACATGTTGCTTTTAAAATTAATAAATTGTTTGATACTAGCCCTTTTTAGAAAAATGATTAAAAGGGTTTTTTAGTTTTTTCACATATTTGCATGTGTCACGGGGGACACATGCATAAAAAACCTTTGAACTAGCCGGGTACCTGAGCGGGGTAGAATGAGGAAAAAAAGGGGGGAAAAAGAATGACCCTAGGGGTGGTGCCTTTTGGAACAAAAGTGTTTTAAATTTGCAAAGAGTCTGCAGTTTTGGTTGGTGAAGCAAGGGTAAGGATTTTTGACTATCTTATATGCCCAAAAATTTGTTTATGTTTATAAGAAGTAATAATTTAATTTTTTTTAAAATTTGGAATGTCTTGTCAAAATGTTTCACGATTGATTTTTTTTTTTGCCCCTTTTTGTGATTAGGGGGTAGAAACTTTTTTCAATTTTTGAAATGGTTGTTGTTCGGTTTTTTTTATTTCTGTACCTCGTAAACATCTTTTTAACCCGAATTTCCCCATATGGGATTTTCCACCACATGTTGCGGTGACAAAAAATTGTTGCAGTATGGGTTTTGCGACCCGATGGTTTTTCTAAAGGGGAACTTTGACAAATTACCAATTTGCCCTGTCGAGTTCATCAAGAAAAATTTACGGTGCTAGAAGACCTGCGATTAAATTTTTAAATTTATGGTGTTTCCATTAATAACCAAAAGAATTCCCTGAGCCGATCTATCGCTCCCCCCCAAAAACCCTCAGGGGTATAATAACCTCCGTGGGGGGGAAAAGGGCTTGACTCTGGAAGGGTACCTCTCTTCCCCGACCGACATAAAAATGCGGCCCGGGAAGGGAAAAACAAGTATGGAGGAAACCCCCCTTTGCAAGAATAGGAATGATGAACATAAAGGGGTTGTGGGTAAAGTAATCCCGACCTCCACAAATACCCCGTTTAAGAAGAAAAGGTCACGTATTTGTTCAAATATAGGGGCAGACTGAAGTGTGGTGTCGTGCGGCATACAAGAATATAAACCAAACTCGCAAGACAACCAACTGTATTCCGATTTCCAGGAAATTTGTTTTTTTAGTCAAGAGAGCGCAAAAAAGAATCACATCTGGGAATAGGAAACGGTTATTACAAGAAATTCCTAAATAAAGTAAAAAAAGTGAATTTATTAGTTCTCGAAAAAAAATGTACAGTAAACAATTTTTTGACTAGAAGAATGTCAAAAAACACTTACCCTTTTTTCCCAACCATAAACTGCAGACTCTCTTGCAATATTATACACGTTTTGTGTCCAAAAAGGCACCTACACTAGGATCATTACTTTCTCCCAGTCTTTTCTCTCATTCTACCACCGCTCAGGATACCTGGCTTAGTTCAAAAGGTTTTTAGATGTGGGCACACCCCGTGACAGCATGCAAAATTTTGTGTCAAAATCAAAAACCCTTTTAATCATCGTTACAAAAAGGTTATGCAAAGCATGTTATTTAACTCTTGCTTGTATATCTGTCAACTACAGTTTGTGGGGGTTTACCACAGGACCCTTAAAAAATCCCATAAGAAGGACTTGTTCACTCCATAAGAGGGGTTTTTTTTAATGCCCTTTGTGTAGCAAAATATTTCCCGGAGAAAAAAATTTTTGTCATTTTTTGTTCATTTAGTTTCTGGCCATTAAAAATAACCAATAATTTAGGGGGGGGGATTTAAAACGCAAATTGTTTTCAGAGAATAATGTGGATAATTCAAATGGGCATAGAATGCCTGCGGTTTGAATTATTACAGGACATTTTTTACCACATTTTAACCCGCATCTCGAGCCCGCATGATTTTTCATACTATTACCAAATCTGCACTTTAACTCTTGTTATATTCATAATAGGTTGTTGTTTTTTTAAATTTTTTAAGCTTTTGAAGTTTCTTTGTATTGTTTTGATAATGTTCGGGGGCTATGAGTTTTATTGGGTTGTGTTATTTTCTCCCCTCCCTTCAGTCATGTGACAAACCGGGTAATATATAACATCTTAAAAATTTTCGTTGGAGACCCGATTAAGGACAAGTTTCCCCAAATGGTTGGTCGAATTGGCCAATTCATATATTTTTTGTATTCTTGCATTTAAAACAGATCTATCCTCCTTGTGTCCCTTTTTTAACTAAGTTGGAAAAAAAATTTGGAGGTTTATTCAACTCTAATTTTGGGGTTCTCGGATGAAGTTTTGCGGGCCTTCCCCCCAAAAGGGAGTCTCAGGTGTTTGGGGTTTGTAAATTGGAAAGGGACTTTGTATGGCCGGGAAAAAATTATCATTTTTGGGACTGGGGATAAAAAAAGGGCCAAAAAGGGACGTCAGATGAGATGTAACTTGTGAATCACAAAAATTAACGAAAGGGTGGGGGAAAAACCCTGTGTAAAACCGTATCTCCCCCTTTAAATTTTAATAAAAATTTTGGGTATATTCCGTAAAAAGAATGGTGTATTTTTCCCGAAAGTTAAAACAAAAATCCAAAAACATGGCAAAATTGCATTTTTTTTTTTTTTTTTTGGGGGTTGGTTGATTGGTTGGGGGGGGGGGCGGTGGGTTTTGGTGAGGGCGGTTTTTTGGGTAAGGGGGAAAAAAATTTGCCAGGGGTAGAGGGGGCCAAACACTTCAAAACTGTGGGGGGCCCCCGGGAAATTTTCCCGGACCGGGGCCCCCTTGCAATAAATTTTCCCCCGAAAAAGAAAGGGAAAAAGTATTCACAATCCAGGGGGGGGCCCCCCTTCAGTTTTTTGACTAAAAGCCCAGGAATGTGTACCCATGAAAAAAACAGTCTTAAATTTCCCCCCTATTCTCTTAAAAGAGGACCCTTGGGTTTTAAAAGAAAATTAAATTACGGGGTCCATAGAAATTCTTGAACGGGGGGGAAGGTGCCGGGAAATTTGTGTCCAGGCGCGACAGAGATGGCTGTTTATTCCATTTGCTAAGGGGCTGGTTTTGGGGTAAGCCATTTTTTTACCTGGTAATTTCATACAGGAAAAGCCCCTGTGTGACAAAAGGTAAACCCTAAATTTTTTGACATAGACTTTACCAAAACCAAACACTTAAGTTTCAAAGTTGCTGTCTTGGTGTGCGAAGACGGCACAAGGGTTGGCACAGGGGTCCCCACCCCTTTTGTTGCGCAGCTTTACCTTACTGGGTGAACGTACTTTGATCCCCAAAAAAGAGGGCCCTTTGGGAATCGCGGCATTGGTACCAGAAAACCAAGGGCCGGGGGACTCATTACCTAAGTTCCCCTGTGAAGCTCCGGGACCCCAAACCCGGACGCCTTAACCCCCACGTAAAATGGTTAAAACCGGCATAAACCTCTTTTAAGGGTCACGAAGCGGCCCAGTTCCGAAGGGATGAGGAAAGGTCCTTTGATGCACCCCGGAAACCCTTTAATTTCCCCCCGGGAACAAAAGGTACGTCCAATCCGGGTAGAGTTTGTTTTAAACCTACCGGGGAATTTCGGCAACGACCGCACGGCTCGTAGCTCGGGCCCTTCAAAGGGTAGTCCAAGCCCGGGGCAAAGTATATCACCAGGAGTGTGGGAGCGTCCGCAGATCATGGCGACTGAGGTTGATGACACAGCGCAGCATCTCTACTTACTTGAAGACGCCAAGAGTTTTAAAAGGGAAAAGGGGGGCCCAAAGCAATAAAGGATGCCATCTTGGCCGCTACTATGCAATCCCGCCATCATCTCTGCAGTGCCGCATAACAGGGGTCCAGACTTGGCTGCGCCACAGGAATGCCTCTAACCTCCTCGCTTGTACATGATAGGAGAATCTCGGACCTATGTTCACTTGTCCATACAGGTCAGCGTGGCAGTACGACCACGACGGCACTCTCAACGTCTCAGGGTCCCTTTCTTAGTGAACACTCAGCTAAACATAGACATGACATTTTGATAATCTTTAAGTCCATTTTTTGGGAGGCAGGATGAAAAAAATACAACAATATTGGTAGTTTTTTTATTTTTATATTGAACAGTTTTTAGAGTATTTTGACCCGTGGGTCAAAGCAAATTACGAGATACCCCAAATTTATTTGAATATTTTTTAAGTGTTGGACTTATTTCCCGTTTTCTTTTTCTTTTTTTACGGCGTTCATCGGGCAGATTAAACAATGTGGTAGATTTATAGGCTAGGTCGTTACGGATGTGACAATACCAAATATGTGTATTTCATTTTTTAAAAATCTTTTTTGTGGTGATTAGTATATTGGTAATGGGAAAAGGGTAGTGTGTGTGTGATTTTTTACTTTATTTTTTTGTCTTTGTGTTTACCTTTTTTTTTACTTTTTTAAAATTTTTACTGACTAGGGGACTTAACTGATAAGCAGATCGCCGTTATGAAACATAACTGTACATATCTGCACTGTTAGGCCTCGTTCACACGGCTTAAAATGGGACTGATTGGAGCCGTACTGCGCGCCGTATTTGTGCTTCAGTACGGCACCAATCCGTCCCAGTAACTACGGTAATCCACAGCTCTCATAGAGAACTGTGGATTCCGTCTCTTTTCCCCGCTCGGCGAATCCGCCGCGGGGGGAGAAAGTGACATGCACATTATTTATGGCGTGTACGCGCCGTGAATAATGAGTGTCTATGAGGCCGGCGAGATGCTGGCCCCCCCGCCCCCGCTGTACGGCAGCCGGCGTAATTGCGGGGCGACATCCGGCTCCGCAATTATGCCAGCAATAAGCCGTGTGAACTGTGCCTTACGTGTGAGGGAACTGTCATCACCATAACAACTCTGTCAGCAGCCTAGTGACAGCACAGATAGCCCGGAAGCCTTTTTTAGGCTTCTGGACTGTCAAGGAAGCCACCGGAGCCCGTGATTGCACCATGGGGAACTCCAATAGTGACAGAGAGAGCCCCCTCACTCTGTCTTTCCCTTAACTGTCAGGTTCGGTATCTGCATCTAAGAAGTTAGATCGTTAGCTCATTGCTGGATGTATCGGTAAGCAGTAAAGGACGTGCAATCGGGACGTAGCGGTGCGTCCTTTTGCATGAATAATAATAATAATAATCTTTATTTATATAGCGCCAACATATTCCGCAGCACTTTACATTTTGGGGGGTTGTAGGTACAGACAAAAGCAATACATTGCACAATGAAAAGCTGCTTACAGATGAGACACAAGGTGTGAGAGCCCTGCTCGCAAGAGCTTACAATCTATTAGGTGAAAGGGGAGAGACGAAGGGTAAGAAGTGCTAGATTTACAATGGTCCAGCCATGTGACATAAATATGGGGTTGTTATACGTATCATTTGGATGAACCTGCCACCCAAACAGTCCAGCGATCTATCGTTCAGTGTGGAACTTGAGATGAGTGCGCTAGGCAGTAGGTGGGGGGAGGGGAGGTTAGCAGTAGGGATCCTGGTAGGCCAGAGTGAGACGATGTATTCTCAGGGCCCTTTTAAAGCTATGAGAGTTCTGTTTGTGCCTGATCACCCGCTGTAGCATGTTCCAGAGAACTGGTGCCGCACGTGTGAAATCTTGGAGACGGGCATGGGAGGTTCGGATGATTGATGAGTGTAACCTTATCCATCAGCAGAGCGGAGAGAGCGGGTAGGGTGGTAGACAGAGACGAGGGAGGAGATGTAGGGGGGTGCAGCGCTGTGGAGAGCTTTGAGTGAGAGTGATGAGTTTATGTTGTATCCTGTACTGGATAATCAACCAGTGCAGTGACTGACAAAGGGTAGAGGCGTCAGTATAGCGGCTGGAAAGAAAGACAAGCCTGGCTGCTGCATTCAGGACAGATTGGAGAGGGGAGAGTTTGTACAGAGGGAGACCAATTAGCAAGGAGTTACAGTATTTCGAGACGAGAATGAATAAGAGCAACAATGAGAGTTGAGTTGTTTCCACAGTGAGAAAGGACGGATTCTGGAGATGGTTCTTGAGGTGCGGGTGACAGGAGCGGGAAAGGGGCCTGGAAAAAGGGGGAATGAAAGACAGGGTAAGGTCTGTTAGTAGATGGTTGGGATGACTAAAGTTCAGTTTAGTGAGGTTTAGTTTAAGATACAGGAGAACATGATGTCATAGACAGCTGACAGGCAGTCACTGGTGTGTTGTAGCAGGGCAGGAGTGATGAATCGGGAGGAGGTGTTAATTGGTGTCATCAGCGTAGAGATGGTACTGGAAGCCAAATCTACTGATGGTTTGTCCAATGGGGCTGATAGATTGAGAAGAGGAAGGCCCAAGGGAACAGACCCCTGAGGAACCCCGACAGCAAGAGGAAGAGGAGAGGAGGTAGAACCTGCAAAGAGACACTAAAGGGAGCGGTCAGAGGGGTTTAGGAAGAAAAACCAAGAGAGAGCGGTGTCCTGGATACCGATGGCGCTGAGCATGTTGAGGAGGAGGTGGTGATCAACAGTGTCAATTGCTGCAGAGAGATCCAGAAGAAGCAACAATGAGTAGTTGCCTTGAGATTTAGCAGTGAGGAGATCATTGGAGACTTTAGTTAGAGCAGTTTCCGTGGACTGTAGGTTGCGGAAACCTGATTGTAGAGGATCGAGAAGAGAGTTAGCGGAGAGATAGCGGATTAAACGGGAGTAGACCGAGCGTTCCAGGAGTTTAGAGATAAAGGGAAGGTTAGAGACTGGTCGGTAGTGAAGGGGTTAAGGAATATTCAGATTTAATTGATTTTGCTTTATACATGTAGGCAAAGGTAAATAAAGTCTATTACCAAATACATTGTTTTTCTGATTCAGCTTCCCTTCAGTGCTGTACTTATCTACTGCTTGTGTACACAAGTTTCCCCAAGGCTACCAAACACCTGTCTGTTTTCTAACAGACTCTAGATGGCCGGGATGGGGAGGTCACTCCCTGCTATTTCTTATGAGCAGCACAGGAGCTTTTTTTTTTATGTTTCCTACTGGCAAACTTTAACCGTTCAGAGCTCTGTAGCCTTCTGCCCTGTTATTTAAACCCTTCCATTAACAATGTCCTTTTACCAGGCTCAGCTAGCAATAACTCACATTCTCCTGGACTTAGTATACTAATAATATACTAGAATTTGACGTAACAGGCCTAGACAAGAAAGTGCAGTATTCTCTGCAACTCACTGCCATATTAAGAGAGCTTTATAAACGCACAACCAACGTCCTAAAAAAGCCAGAGGTGCCTGACCCGATCAGCTAGCATTCAAAGACCCGGAGCTGTTGCCATGCAACCACCCCAAAACACCCAACCACGAGAATAAAGAGAAGATAGAAAATTCTTTCAGAATTAGTAAGAAAGCAAGGACGAAATGTTAGGGAGAAATTCTGCTACTCGTAACACTATGTCTCGTACAAATTGTAATCCTGCTACAGAATATGACAACAGAACGGCTGCCATGTAGGAAGTCTTTATGTAGACCAAATCACTCTCTATAAACCCCATAAGCCAAATGCCTGAAAAGTACTTAATGACCAGCACATCTTTTTTAAATTTTTGCCTCCTTGCATTTCAACAGTCATAACTTTTTTATTTTTTAATACACAGTTTTATGGGGGCCTTTTTTTTATCGGAACAAATTGTATTTTTTGGGGGAAATAGTTCACTTACAAATTTTGGCAAAAATTTTTTTTTAAAAAAAAAAATTTCTTTTCACTTTTTTTTTAATTTTTTTTTTACAACTCACATTCACCTTAACTTGTTAGAAAAATTCTACAGGTTACTATTTTGTTAAAGCGTTTGCTTGGCTACAGCGATCGATAGTGGGGCCCGCTATCGAAAAGGTTTTTCGATAGGAGCATCGATTATGGGGGGTTTACCATTAAATTTATGGGAAGCAACAACCCCTTCATTTTTACACCAAAACAAGGCGGGAGAAGCAAATTAAAAACCCAACAGCAAATGGATATGCTACATCTTAGGCAAACACTTAGTTAAAAAAAAAAAAAAAAAAAAAAAAAAAAAGTAAACCCTTATATCCCTGGGTTTTTTCCACAGCAGACCCTTAAAACCCGCTCACCCACAAATTAAAAAAATGCCAGAAGGCAGTATGATTTGAAGCATCATTTACTTGAACTGGACATTGAATATCCCGTCCTGGAAACGCAGCATGAGCCCGAAACCTGCATGACCCCCAGATTTTTAAAAAATGGCCCAAAAAGGAGTCTTTCAACCACCATTTTAGTTGAACTGGACACTAACTATATCTGTCCTGTACCGCAGAAAAGACCAAAAAAACCTGTCTGACCCACAGTTTAAAAAATGCCGAAAAAAAGTCTTTCAACCCCCATTTTGTTTAATGGACATATACTGTCCCTTCCGGCCCATATACCATTAAACCCGTCTGACCCCCCCATTACAAAGTGCCGGAAAAAGGAGTCTTTCAACCACCATTTTAGTTGAACTGGACATTGACAGAACTGTCCGTGCCCCCAGCATGACCCAGGGCCGGGGTTTCAGGGGTGCGGGGAACCCAGGCTGGGGGTCCCATCTATTAACACCGGTTTAAAAAAGCCCTTTACGCAGCAACAAAAACTTTGTGCTAAACGAGGCGGAAACGAAGTGTAGAACTCCACCCTTCCCCAGTAACAGTCAAGACCTGGGAGCACTTGCCCCCCGTAGATGCGGACCCCTTGAGCTTTACTTGGAAAACTGGTGGTTAAAAACCCTGTTACCCCAGGGGCCTTTTTGTTGGCATTCTTTTTCTCATTTTCTCAACGTGCTGGAGGAAATTGTCCGTACTTTGTTTCTCTGTCTGTGCCCATAATCCATGCCTTG